>KZ067845.1:9095-20692 GCA_002091845.1 Anopheles cracens
TGCTAGGAGCTCTGGAGAGGAAGTGAGTGCTGCACAACACGACGTCGCTCGAAGATTCTACTCGTATGATTTAATCCATCCGGTATGTGCGGCGCGTCGATGTGGCCTGTCTCCCAACAGCACCAACGCCACTCCAGTCGCAATCGATTAACTAAGCGAACAACGCGCATACTGGCGCATCAGTATGATGGCGAAGTGTTGATAAGTTACAACAGATTCATTCAACAGTGTCACTATCTTTTTTTTCTACGCTCCGTTGTGTTGCGTTCACTGGCATTGATGAGGCAAGATGATCTCAAAATGAGCAACATTTTGCTATAGAGCAGGAAAAAAAAACTCAAGAACATGACACATGGGCTGAAAAGTTCCACGGTGGCCGCCTCGTGATCGGAAGGATGTAACCTGTCCACCACCGTCCTTCGCCCCGGAGAGGTATTTGTACGGCTTTGCGTGATCGTAAAGCCTGCGCTGCTGCCTGACCATTTTTTGACATTTATGCTGATGTAATGAACTGTGTGTGCGTGGGATGGTCACGCGGCCGTGCGTTGTGAGCGTTACGCAAATCAATCCAGTGTTTCAAGCAATCTAACAACAATGCACACCCAATTTCTGTCGTTCAGTGAGCTAAATTACTTATTTGTTTCTCTTTTTCATTTGCAGATCCTGGTGTACAATCAGAAGTACGGTTCCATGCCGGAGCTGAATGAGGCGCTCAGCTACCGCGAGGAGTATGACAAGGCTGAGAAGTAGACCCAAAGCACATCATCCACGGACAACTACTCTTCAAAATTCAATGTTTCCCCGTTTCATCCCACGGGACTGGATGAAACTGGTCAGGATGCTTAGAACGCTTTCACAAATCCGGTCGTTATATTGTCATCTGCCGTGTTTGGTTCGCGTGGAGGTCCTTCTGACTGACTGCTCGTTTTTTTTTTTGGGGAGGGCCAAACGTCAACGTCCTATAATAAATGTGCCCTCTGCCGCCACACAGCACGAGCCGATTGTGATACCAATAATGCCCGGTAGGAGCGAGCGCTTCGTTTGTTCGTATCGGGTACAACATGCACACACACACAAGCTCTCTTCCTCACCTTTCATCATGTCCTTGCCGCTAGCGCATCGCGAACGCGGAGAGGACAGAGTTTATTTATTTGTTTTAGCTCGATAAACAAACTCTTCCCCGTATTGTGCTGCAGTTAGTTGCTGCTGCGTTCGGATTTTTGATGGCTTCCTACCTTTTGCACAAAAACCGCGAGGTTATGGGTGTGCGCGGCCTCACCTCCTTTTCACGCAAGTTATTGATTGAAAATGGACAACGGGGCCCGTATGTATGCCAGCCACCCAACCACCCACCCACACACGCCCGAGGCAGGGACCTGCTGTTTGGGCTCTTAAATCGCACAAATCCGATTTGATACCATGCAAACCTCGCTTCCACGAAACACCGCAGCAGAGCTCGCAAAGGGATGATGTTTTTGCGTTTTTCCTTGCCCTCACCGTACACACACGCGCATCATATCATTGAGCCGATTTTCGCTGACAATTGGATCAGAGGTGGTGGTGGTGGAGGCCTTATTGCTCCTGCCCCCCCGCGTGCCCACATCGGATGGTTTTTCGGTTGGCTTTTATTGCTTCCTGTGGCTTCTCTGTCGGTGCGGTTTTAGTAGTCGCCGGTGGCCGCCTCGTGATCGGAAGGATGTAACCTGTCCACCACCGTCCTTCGCCCCGGAGAGGTATTTGTACGGCTTTGCGACAATCAAGATCTAACAAAATCGACAGATCTATGGTAAACAGTGAGTGCAAACAACCATCGAACACGATGATGTACAGTAGCGATTAAAAATACACACACACGCACTTAAGGACTACGCTAAACTAAACAGAATGTCACAAAGCTAAATTTGCCTTACAAGAGCCTGCAACGATCAAAAACGTAGACTCCCACTTCAAACCCAGTAGTTTGGTCGCGGAGCACAACGCAGCAAAAAGTTGCCGCATGATACACGCGCAACCATCTCCCGCACCATATGTGCCGGATGAAACTCTGCGCTTTGATCTCGCGCCTCCCACCGCAAACCCCAGAGCCTTGTCTCGCCCAAGACATGCCGGGGATTTCCGTGTGTACGTGAAGAACCCGTCGAGAAATAAATTGCTCACTCGCTCACTTGCTCGCTCGCTTGCTTGGTGCTCCGCAACTTATCGCCTACTTAGATAGAAGGATGCACGAAGTAAACCACAGGCAAGAGAGAGAGGAAAAAAACACACTCCACACTCACTAACACATGAAGGGTTTGTGTTACGAATTAGAAATGGTAAGAGGCACAACAGCCTGCTTCTTGCTTCTCTCCTCCGGTCTGGTGTTCCCCACAGGAGATCCATCCAGAGGACATGTTTACATGATTGCCTGTGAACTTGGGCAGCAGACACCAGGAGGAGTTGGAGATGAGTGTGTGTGTGTCGAATCATCCTGGGTACGGACAGAGAAGAATTGCTTTGCGAAACAAAACAAAAACGGAACGGAGCAAATCTCGCGGATCCATCGCATGCGGAAGATGGGATCAGTTGGAAGCTTTGTTCTGATTCATGTTCGCCTCCCAACCCCCCTCTCCCTGTTCTACTATTAGCACCGGTATTCGCTCCTCCTTTCGCCGCGTTAGTTTTTCGCTGTGCGGTGGGGGTACGCACACCGCCGCGCATTTGTTTGCTCACTCCTCACTTACCCAAAAGTGGCTCCGTGCAATCTATAACGAGAGAAAGAGAAGAAGGAACAAGAACGGACAATGTTTTACCAAAGTTTGTCTTCTTGCGGGGTACCAGCATCATCATCGTCATCATCTACATCACGGGTCCTCCCCGAGTACGGGGAGAAGATGGTAGTAGTGGTAGTAGTAATAGAGGTAGTAAACTATTCAGAGTGTTGGAATCGCATACTAACAACTTACGGCATACCGGCAGCGAAAAAACAATAAGTCAGGACAGTTGTGTTGTATGTGTGCATACAGGTGTATGTGTGTTGTGTGTGTACTGTTGTTCGACACGCGATAACATAAAACAACGGCCGGGGAAAGGGTGAGGTGAAACTACGTAACTAAGGTAACGCATTCCCACTTGCAACACACTAGAGACACGCGCGTGAAGAGAAAAGGATAGAGAGAATTAGAGCCATGCCATATCTAGTAGGTAAACATACACCGCAGCGAGTCGAGAGGTGAATTTGGTGGTGCTCGGTTAAGGTTAAAACACATGTTTGGAGGAGTGGTTAGTAACGACAAATGAAGAAAGCAAACGCTTACTATACACATTCGCGAGAGAAAATGCTAAATTAAAAAAAAAAGAAACTTTATTTGCAGGCGCGGCAGGCGATAGCACAGGCACAGAACAGGCAAACAGGCACGGTGAACGTTTACAAATACATTTATTCAATGCTCCTTTTCCCCCTCGCAATACAGCCCACCCGGTGTTTTCTTATGATTCGCCGAAGAAATGCACTTGGCTGCTGTTCGATGGACGTAAAGCGTTCTTCGTTTGATTGGGAACCTTTTTTCTTAAGGAACCACACAAGAAAAGCCCTCCGTTTGTGATATTCCGCAAAAAAAACACATTTGGAAGGATATTCGGGCAAAAGATTACGAAAATGAAAAGCGCTACCGAAGGAAAGTAATGAATTTCCGCAGAACGTCAAACAATTGGATTTGGGAGCAAATAAAAAGAGCTCCGGCGGCCTCCACATGTCCTTTCTTTATTTCTCAATTTAGTTGCTCGTCACGCGTTCACCCCGCGCGTGTGTGCGTGCACGTGATTTCTATTGCATTATTGTGTTGTGTGTGTGTGTGTTTTGTTTTCGATCGCTTAAATCCCCCAACACTTCACACGACACAGTCACACGCAAAACTAATAAGAATCAATTTGAATCATTGTACGATTAGGACCTCGGAACGAAGGAAGTGGGGAGCGCGCGCACACACGCAACGGCCATTAGCATGCAATTTAGCCGTGGCTGGTGCTGCTGATGGGAAACGAATGAACGCTAAGTATGATCCTTTCCGTCTCACGCGGTGCTAATGGGAAACGGAAAGGCCGGAAAACTATACGCAGTTTTCCGAACACGCTCTGCTACGTTGTCCGTTCTCTCTGCTCTCTTCTGGCTCAATCGTAGCAGAACCATCATTTTCTTCCGCAAGACGAATACAGGCGCGCGCGCGCGCGCTCGCACACACGTGTAAAGAAAAAAACGGACGGCATTAATTAAGCGTTAATTGCTATCGTGGTGGGTTTTAGTACTACTTGCACACAACACGGGTACGCGATTGCTTGTGGTAACATTAGCCGCCAAAATCACGTCGAGAGATTCGAGGACGCTCCATTTTTATGGCTGCTGTAATTTCTCCTACAATTGGACACGATTGTTGGTATTCATCGTATCAAACTGTTTCTTCAGTGCAATTCAAAACTAATTAAATGTGATGAACACTCGTAACGATAAGCTCGTATATGTCACATCTCCCATACGAAGCATTACTTCCGAGAAATGCCCTTTAATTTCGGAATACGTTCCAATCATGCGAAAATATCCAAATGCTCTACATTCATCAGATTCATATTTCCCTCGAAACGTGCCAACTTTCGCGAAAAATGATCAATTATTGAGCTGATGAATGATGGTGCGCGCACAAACGTACCTCCTACCAGGCGGCTCCATCAAACACCCGGAATGCAAACGAATACTTTTCACCCCACAAAGGGGGGAATTTTCGTAGGGAATTATATTGAAAATATATTATAAAATATGTATAGGCATTTGAATGCAGGAAGAACCATGCTTGGCTATTTAAGTACTCATTACTAGTTCCAGAAAAAAGGACCCCAGTGTGTGTGACTTTCCTATTCTGTCGTATAATAACCTCAGCTATTCCAGTCCAGTGGTACTTCTCTTCACACCTACCTAAGCCTGACCTAAAGCGTCACCGCACCCCACAAGTAATGATGCTGTTGTGATAGGATATTCTCCTGATGGGATATCCGGCGGACAGCGGACGAACCCCGGCGGATCCGATTAATGATGCTGCGGCGGTCGGTGAGTTTCTCTCAAGGACCCCACAAAATGAAACCACACAAAAAACACATTTGGAAGGATATTCGGGCAAAAGATTACGAAAATGAAAAGCGCTACCGAAGGAAAGTAATGAATTTCCGCAGAACGTCAAACAATTGGATTTGGGAGCAAATAAAAAGAGCTCCGGCGGCCTCCACATGTCCTTTCTTTATTTCTCAATTTAGTTGCTCGTCACGCGTTCACCCCGCGCGTGTGTGCGTGCACGTGATTTCTATTGCATTATTGTGTTGTGTGTGTGTGTGTTTTGTTTTCGATCGCTTAAATCCCCCAACACTTCACACGACACAGTCACACGCAAAACTAATAAGAATCAATTTGAATCATTGTACTGTGTGTGTGTGTTTGTATCGGTAATTGTAATGACAAATGCCAAATAAACGACACACCGGTGCGCTTTTAACGACGGCATGGGACGCAGCCGAAATTACCCGCAGGACAACCTGGTCCTGGGACGGTGGGAGAGCAAATATTCGCAAGATCGGAATTCAATTACCGTATTTCATTTCTGCGCTTGCGGCGCCTTATGCGAGGCGCGTTTTCTTCTGCCATACAAAGAGAGCCGGCCTTCCAAAACACCTTGCAATAAGGATATGGTGCGAGCGCCAATAAAAAGTCAACACATGAGGTGGTGACGCCATAAATAGGCCACCTTCCTCCGACGCTCTCAACGCCAGGAGTCCTTGCCCTAGGAGGCAGCTCGATTGGACATTTAGGAATGTTTTCTCGTTTCTAATGCCCGAACCGCGTTTTCCTATTAGGTTAGCACGCACGGTGTGGTGGCTCGGTTTCTTTCGCACCACATGATTACATTAACAGCATCCTCTCGCTGGGATGCGCGGCCGGAACTGGCGGGTGAAAGGAGCGAAAGGAGCGTAAATTAGGACCCCACACACCCGTGGAAAGCATCGCAGTAGATTCGCACGGCGATCCGGCTGGTAATATCGGCGCCGTTTCTTATCCCTAATCATGGCGCGCAGCAGCAGCAGCAGCAAACATTAGGAAAAGCGTAATCAATAATAAATCGTGCAAATTGCTCAAGAAATACGGGCCCGACCCCCCTTGTGGTCGCGGGGAGACGCCGGCAGCAGCTGTGTGTAATTCGACGCCCAAGTTCGATAAATAATGCACGCTGATGATGATGGTGATGTGTGTGCACGTGTGAGAGGTGTGTGGGAAAGCTTTTCCTTTCATTCTCGGGTAGCGAATAATCAATCTTAATGTTTGTAATGTGTGTGCACGTGTGAGAGGTGTGTGGGAAAGCTTTTCCTTTCATTCTCGGGTAGCGAATAATCAATCTTAATGTTTGTGTTTTTTTCTCTCTTGCTTGTTGGAATAGATTCCTCCAACGAAAAAGCAAACATCCCGAGGCACTGTCGCTAACTGTAGGGACACAAAAACAAAGTCCGAATGCGTGTTCGCAATGATCCGGGTCACCAAGAGATGTCATCAGCATCCCCCCGTTAGCTTGGCTAATTTACGTGCAGGACAGGACTAGGAGCTATGTGATCCTCCCTCTCTCTCTCTCTCTCCACTCCAACACAGCCGCTTTTTTGCCGGACTTTGCCCTCTTCCTGCAAGAAAGTGTCAATCTCTAATTCCTGCCCATTTCCTTCGGGCCCGTCTTAAAAGGACATCACGGCCATCGTCGAGTGGATCAAGGAAAATGATGTCCAGATTGCGCCTTTGCCCGTTCCAACGACTCCTGCCAGTGCTCTGTGTGCGGGAGAAAGGAGGAAGACGTTCCCAATCGGTGCGCCGTTGCCCTCATATCGAATCGTGTCGTTTCGCAGTCATTTCGGATGGGATGGTGTGCACGTGCAGGTGGATTACTGTCGTCCACCAAACGGGACAAACACTCACAACAAACGAACCTTCATCACCGTCATCTCGACAGTCGGTATCAGCGGCTGGATTAACTACACCAGACACGGCAGCTGGTAGGGTAGTAGCAGCACCAGCTGGTGCACGGTAAACCGAAGACCACACCTGCCCGGGTACGGAGTACGGATCCTGCCACACCCTGGGTACGACCGGTAAAGGTACGAAGCAAATGTGCTTCGGCTCGAAGCCCATGCACATCAATTTTGCGTCCACTGTTACTGCAAAACCACCTGGCGCAGGCGGCTCTGGCTCGTGCGGCTTCACCGCAGCGGAAAAGTGGAACGGAAATTGTTTCGATCGACCGGTTCGGTTCTTGGAATCAGACAGGCAGAATTCAATCAAGCCGGTAGTCGACTGCAGAGAGAGAGAGTATTGGCAAATATAGTGAGTTTCCTAGATGCAAAGCTTTTCCGATGTTGGTTCCGCTGAACTGAAGTGGCAAGTGCAGCTGCGAAAGTTGTGCGAATTGCATTTCAACCGAGTTGTCAGATCAAACTTGTGTGGAGCAGAATTCTGGTAAATGTCATTCAAGCAGGCATGAGTTGAGGCAAGTAATGCAAAGGGAACAATCATAGTTCGTATTCAAAATGAGTAAAATGAGCTTAAAGTATGCCAATTTGACGTATTGGCATCTGCTTCAACCACTTATACATTATACAAGAAGATACCTTTGGAATGTGTTCCTTGCGGTAGATGAGGATTGCTTTGGGGAAATAATGAAAACTGAGTCATTAACTTCGTATAGAATAACTTCAAATTTCGAACCAATTTCGTGCGATCGCTAAATCATGTAACGTTGACGTTTTTTCTTATTATTACATAACAAAAATTAGTGCAACACGTGATTCCGAACCTTCGGATTTAATCTAACAAATTGCACCGAGCAGTAGACCACCCAGCGAGAGAGAGAGAGAGGGCGATGAGTACAGCGAACAAACCCTTCGTGACGTCATTCCAGCTCGCTGCGGGAGAGAGTGAACATGAGAGCAGCCAACAAAAAGCGAAAAAAGGTCCTTTTCCCTTGTAATCCTGGTCCGGATCGCAATTGGCCAAACGGAAACGAGCAAAAAAATCAGCAAAAAAACAACCCTGCAACAAATCCACCCGGGGAAAACCCGGCGTTCACAGGAAATTCCGCGCTCGCGCTCAGTTCGCGCTTGTTCAACAATCCATCCCTCAGCCCACTGTGTCCCTAAACAAACCCATAGCTCCATTGTGTGGCCTCTGAGTGGTGTGCCTTCTTCATATAATTTCATCCGCTTCTCCGCTCCGGAGGATGCGGCTGCAACTTGGCGCGGAAAAGCACGCAGCAGCAGCAAGCTATCCACGTCAGAAACGCCTTTTCACGGTGTGCACAAAGGCCAGCCCGATTTCACATTCCGATGAAAAGTGTGCGACGAACCACCGGCCGAAAACACCGAGAGCCTGTTTTACACACAAAAAACAAACGGCGACAACCGAAAAAACAACCAACGTGGAAAACTTTCTTTCCGGGGGAAAAGCCGCCGCCGGAAAAGGAATTGCACCCGCGAGTTTTGTCCGGATGGTCGAGCGCGCGCGGTTCGGAGTAACAGTTTCGCATTTTTGTGTTATCCTTCCCAGATACTGCAAAAGGCCGAACAATCCCCCGGTTCGGTTGTGGAGTTGGGCGCTACAGAGAAAAACGCCTGAGGAGCGAAAGAAAAACAAATCCGCACACCTCACTGGAGCAGATATTACAACGACCACGCTGCTGCCTTTAATCAAGTGCATTCGCTGTTACCTCCAGATGATGCCGGTTCCATCAACCGGAAGCGACCGCATTTCAAACGCACCGAACCAGAATGTTTGCCCAGCCGAGAGTACAAGCACAGCGGCTAGCTGCTACGTGTGGACAAAACAAAAACACAATATTGCACCACTAAACGCTGGAATCGGATTTGCGTCCGGTAGTTTGTTTTCGTTTCTGCGTGAACGCCTCAATAGAGCTAACCGGTCTAATCTGCAACAATACGGCAGACCAACCAAACCCAGGTGCCTGTTTGCGTGAATGTCTCCTTCACATTGTGAGTTCGGAAATAGGACGACCGGTCTTCTTGTAGCATGTGGACTTTATTACTGCCTTGCGAACCGATACGCTGCAGCAATGTTAGTCTTGGATGTGTTGAGTTACGCGACGTTCAAAACACCGGAGCCGGAGTGTATACAATTATTTTAAAGAGCTTCTCATACTCGCTCGCAACTAGGACACTCGACGCGCTAACTTCTTCTGGCACGCGGCATAGGAGCTTGGCGCGCTTGTTTAACTTGGGCGAACAAACTTTCGCACCACGATGGATCCACTCCCGAGGGGAGAAGAAGACACGTGCGGCGTACGTCTATCTGTCCACATAACGAGGGCAGGCAGAGTCCAATCGGCAGGCCCAGAAGGACGACTCCGCGCAAAGATAAACATGCTTCCAGCAGGTCAGACTCTTGGGATGGTGTCTTGGGGGAGCACTCAAAACGCCTATATTTGAAGATTCACCGACACATAACGTCCCGGGGAGGCTGGGAGACCAACAAACACCTACGAGGGTCGGAAGGAAACTTTTCGATATTCTTCCCAAAAACACATCTAGTCTTGAACGGCACGCGCGCTTAGGGGAGCTCTTTCGGAAGAAAAGGGGTTCTCCGGAGCCCACTCGGGATATAGGGCGAGATCTGCTGGGAGTGCAGACTGCAGAGCTTGGCACACTATTTGTTTGCGCTGCTCTCACTCACCCACTCCCCCCAAGACGTGACCCGTGATGGAATGGTGTTGCAGGGGGACCACCCGCCGTTCAAACGAAGAAAAAAAGGATGTGTGTGTGGTGACAAAAAAAAGGTAATATTCAGCAGCACAGAGAAAAAGCGTTTAATATTGCTTCCATGTTTTGTTTCCATGCTTCTTTGTTTTATCCATCCCGTTCAATGGTTCGGGCTTAAGGTTTTTGTTGACCCACAACCTAGAGAGGAGAACAAAAGCGACTCGCAAAATTGGATCCAATTTCGGTGCTCTTTTTTTTCTGTTGGTAGTGTTGGTGTGGTAGGAAATTCCCCACCCGGTCGCTGACAGCTGACACATTGTGTCGAATTAGCAACGCTCGAGCTCGTTGCCGGGCAACGCACACACAGACGCACACAGTTGGCCTTGTGGCGAACGAAATTACTACAGCCGTTCTCCTTCTATTGTGTTTCTCTACCCAGCCCCGTGGTCGATTGTGTCATCGAACAGAAATGCGTCCAAAAATCTAATTTTCACGCACAACAGAAAAAAAGGCGCACTTTTGCACCCAAAAACCTCCTTCGGTGGAGCCGAAGAGGAACAAAGCAGAGCTGGAAATGGGGGAGGAGTGCAGCGCAGCATCGCCACCGCTCTCCAGCCGGGCGTCGTAAACGCAAATGTGTTTCGCGCATCGCTCTGAAACGGTGGAAATGTCCAACATCGCGTTGCGCCTGCACACCATTGCATTGTGAAATGACACACACCGCCTGATGACGACGGCGGCGGCGGTGCAAACATTGACATGATGTCTGTCTTTTTAATTGATACGCACACGCAGACAGTGAGACGGTGCGGCATGTGAACAAAACACAGCCCGAAGGGCATTCGAGTGATGCTGCGCGGCACCGGGGCATGATCGCGATCGATCAAACAATGAGCGAAATGAGTGACGCGGAGTGTGAGTGCTGAGCACAGATCGATTGTGAGCGTTACGGAACAAAGCATCTGATGTTTGGGCTACTAAGATCAGTTTGGATCGTAGTAATCGAACGTTTTTAAGTATGGCGACATGGCGGGAGGTTTGTTAAGGTCTTATTAGTCGAATGTTGTACCTCAAGGTTTCTCTTAACTAAAATAAGCCAACAATCGTAGAAAATTCCAAACAACTCCCAAGAAAAGATGAAGCTTCTCGTTCAGAAAATAATTAATAAAACATCCTTTGCGGCAATTAAGCGACTGACGACCGTGTCTACTAACTGACGTAACTGATGATTACATTCCACTGCTGTCAACAGCACTTTACGTGCAGCCGGCGAATGCAACCAGAAATGAATATGTATTCCTTCGCAGGATAATTACGAGCACCCTCTCTCGGGGGGAGGTTAACCGTGAACTGCGACTCGCGGAGGCATTATCGTCTGCATCGACGTAGACTCCCGCTCGCGGGCAGTAAAACAAATATAATATGAGCACGACGGCGTTCATCTTCAACATTCAAGAGGCTTCCGCCATACAGGCCACACGATCTCATGTTCCGCCAAACAACCACAAAACAACATTCTCACAAAGCCTTCGACCTTGCAAAAAAAAGGGGAATAAAATACTGGAAGGAAGACAAACGACCCGCGGGGATGCTATTTCGTCACACTTTGAAGCGAGATCTTCGCTAAACTGTTGCCCAAGGCTGGTTCTCACTCAAATAGCTTCATTTTGCAATGAACTAATGAATAACTTTATTAAGAAAGTAATTTATTTTGGTAGTAAATAATTTAAAAAACCTTTAAAATTAAAAACTATACTTTTCCAACATTATTTTCAAATTGAATTAGTTGAAAACACTGCAAAATGTTCCTCTAAACATTCCATGTTGCATAAAGC
>KZ067845.1:34946-49933 GCA_002091845.1 Anopheles cracens
CAAGCTAAAACTTCCAAACCAAACCAAACTTAACCTATCTGGGTCAAAAGTCTGCACCGACTCAGCAAATCTGTCGCAACGGACGTAGGTTGAACATAGACCCATTCCAGATCTGCCGATGCCTCCTTAGTACCGTTTCAAAGTAAGTATTTTGGCTCTTCACGATCTGTATGAGCGGGCTGGTCATGTAAGTAGAATGACACCGAACAGCCGTGTCGTTGCTGTAACTATATTCTTCAGATCGTGCTTTCAGTAGCGTAATCTCTAGAACTGAGATGCCACTTTTGGAGCGCAAACAAAGCCAATAGTTCATCTGGGCTATGTTTGAACACCTTACCTCTATGGAAAAACTTGCCATTTCCAATGCTATTCCCTCTGCGTTGGTTTCCCTGCACAACTCCACTACCCATCGGTTGGTTGACGCAATCAAAGCAAAAACCCCCGGCGTTCACTTAGGGCCCGACCAGGCGCACACATTGGTCGAACCGTCGCTCTTTCTCTCTCTCACTCTCCTGCTTGCTGCGGGTTGCGTGAGAGTGTCATGGCGACGGAAGAAAACAACACGACGCCAAGGAGAGACAGCAAGGATATTCACAGGGCTTCCCACGCAACGCCTGCTTTTGCAAAACGTCATTGGCGCACACACACACACACACGATGGAAACTACACAACACAACAACAAAAAAACATATTTGATCGATGTTGCAATGCAGCATGAGCAGACACCAGAGAACCGGCGACTAGTCAAATGATGTTTTTTTCTAGTTTTCCTGAATCGAATGAGCATTTCTTGCCATACTGTGACGATGCGGGTCTTCGAGGCCACCCGTTACGGGTAACATTCCTTTTTCTGACCTTCCAAGGGGGAGGATATTACATCCTTCAGGGGCACTTTCGGTCCGTTTCCCACCGCTAGAACTACACAACACAACAACAACAAAAAAACATATTTGATCGATGTTGCAATGCAGCATGAGCAGACACCAGAGAACCGGCGACTACCTAGTCAAATGATGTTTTTTTTCTAGTTTTCCTGAATCGAATGAGCATTTCTTGCCATACTGTGACGATGCGGGTCTTCGAGGCCACCCGTTACGGGTAACATTCCTTTTTCTGACCTTCCAAGGGGGAGGATATTACATCCTTCAGGGGCACTTTCGGTCCGTTTCCCACCGCTATTTCATCATCCCTTCGTTACATTCTCGTTCGCTCGTGTTAAACCCGCTTCTGGACCCGTTCGTAAGCGAACTCGATGAAGTCAATAGCAACAACAACAACGATTCTGAAGGCGCTGCCCTTTCTCGGTCTACGTTTGTGCTTCACGTTCGCATTCTGGCATCGTTATTCACGGGTTATGTGCGCGCTCTGTCTCTCTCTCTTTTCCCTCTCTCGCTCGCTTTCTCTCTGGTGATGGAACAACTGTATTCAGGACGTTTAAGGACGAACAGAAGCCTCGGTTTGCAGTGCGCCGCACGCACACAAACGTTCGCGTACACAACAGGAACAAGAAAACAGGATTCACAGCCCATGGAATGACGGAACAGGAAGAAAAAAGACACAGAATCAACGCATTCGAGCAGCTTCGAGCACGGCTCTTATGGCCTTCACTGCGCCTTGGGCCAAAAAGAGAGAGCGAGATGAAAGAGACGGAACTCGCTAAAGCTTCGTGTAGACGCAAGCTACTTGTAGGTGGACGAAAGTGACGTCTACCGATTTCCTTTGTTCTCCTCCCCCTTTGATATGTCATTTTCGTCGCCGGCCCGTAACCCGCAAGTAGCGGCTTTTCGCAAGTAGCGGTGCCTACAAGTAGCTCACGTCTACACGAAGCTTAACAACCCAAGCGACAAAATCACTCAATTGGTGCAAGTGTAAACACATTTGCCTCCTTCGATGATGGATCGGATGTTACACTCAAGGTCCCATTAGGGACCAGGTTGTCACATTGTTGCTTTTGATGGTTTTGTAATTTTGACAGTTTTGTCCTAAAGCGTGCTTGTATGTATATCTTTGTTTAGCCCTCAATTTTTATTTAAACACTGTTACGAACTACTTTCTACTTCCTCATTCACCAGCCGTTGCGATATGGTAGAGCAAATCAAAACAACCATCACATCAGAGCAAAACGTAAACAAATCTGACAGTTTGGTCCAAAACGAAACTCCCCCGATGAGCTGTCAAAATACGTGGGATGCATCGACCTGCTCTCTGTCAGACCTTGAGCTCTACTGTCAACGGGGCTTTGACAGCTGTCCCACCTGGTTCTCAGGTCGCTATACAGACGCGTCTCCTCCAACTCGGTGTCTCGGTAAGGAAAATCGCTGGTTTTGTGTGAAAAATAACGTTAAATGGCCGGCCCTCGCTTTCTAATCCTTGCGTCGCCTTCGCAGAACCGTGTTCATATGTTATATTCGCCTTTTCTCGTTGCTGGAACAGAAGAAACGCCACGCACAACCCAACGCCGACCGAACACGGGAAAAGCAAGATGGCGCTCCCTGCCAACTATAAGAAAAAAAAACACACACACACAACCAAATAGAAAATCAATAATGGTTCGAGAATCGAGTATTTGTACAGCGGCAAATTGTAACCAGCATACGGATGTTTGTGAGAAGAGGGAAGAGGGTGGTTGTGTTTGGTGGGGAGGAGATAGATTATAGATATGGTAGAGCTATCTGTTCTCCAAAACTACCGACACTAAATGTTGTAAAAACACAAACATTGTAATGCACTACTCCAAACCTACGTCCTACGTTACACGGTGCGCAAGGCGAACCAGCCATTCCGCGTAGCTCTGGTTCTAACGTTTTGTTCGTCTTGACCACTCCGGTGGCGCTCCGGTCAGTGCGTGCCCGTTAACAATGAGTTGCTGGTTCGCCTCCAGCTCCGTCCGCGCATTAAATCTGATTAAGGTAATGGTAAAGAAGGGAAACGGGAATTTTACCGACGAGATCTCCGTGCGGAGGGGTGAGCGCCGGGAGTTTAGAAGTCCGTTTTGGCGCGCTTCGCTGGCGATGTGAGAATCGCATGGTGGTTGGTGTTTTCTATGAGGATCGGCCGCAGTATGCTCGTTTCCGACCGTTCGTACTCCGTCCCGATGGTGTTCAGATCGAGGTCAGCGTTCAGCACCAGCACCTGGGAACGAAGTGGTGGAAAGTTGTAAAAATAGCCGCATCAAACGTGTCAGCTGTGGTCAGTCTGCTTACCGGAGCGGGACGAGGTGAGGCGCCATGAATGAGCCAGTTTTCGTGCAGTTCATGCAGTTCTTTGAGGTACTCGAGCGGAACGCAGCTCTCTTCCGAGCGGGCACGCTGCTTCATGCGTTCGTACACCACTTCAGGGCTCGTTTGAAGATAAACTAGCAAGATAAGACACGCAACACGTTGTATTACTTCTGCGAAACACTGCTTTCAAAGCGCTCCAGGAGCATACCGATTAAGTCCGCCTGTATGTGAATGTTGCAGCAGATGAACTCGTACCACTCCTGCAGCACATTGTACATGCCCTGGTGCAATGAACCGGAGGCCAGCATACTCTCCACGAAGCAATTCCTGTGACCAGCATACAACGAAAGGAAAGAAAGATGTGATAAAGACGAACCCCTTACAGTGTATCTAAAATGAAAATGTAGATCTACCTAGCACTGAACAGCGACCGTTCCATCAGCTTGACCGATTTGTCCGTCTGGCAGGTGTGCATATCGAGCATCGTCAGCGTGACGTACGTCTGGAATGGCATCGCCCAACGATGGGACTCCTTGTACATCAGATCCAGCAGATTCACGCCGCCACAGTTGCGCCACTTCTCCACCGGTTCCGTCAGCAGGCAGATGTCGTCAAATTTCTGGAAGTGGTTCAAGAACGTCGTCTTGCCACTGCCAATATTACCCTCGACGAACACCGTGAACGGTTTCTTTCCGTTCGATCCCAGCTTTTCACTCGCTATCGGTGGCATGTTGTGAATGATGCGTCCTAGAAACGAGGTACAAGGTGGAGAGAGAGAGAGAGTGTGAGAGAAACCCGAGAGAGAAAGAGAAGGAAAGAGATGGACAGCATGTAATGTTGGATGGGCAGAGGCACTTCCTTATCTACGAATGCAGCACGCCCCGGTCCCGAGCCTTTACTGCTTCACTACTCATAAATCAACTCACAACTGCAACTGTATAGACTGCTTTCCGATTTATAGCATTCCACCGCAGCGCACCCGGCCGACTACGTCGACTACGGACATTGTCTGCAGCTGAATGTCCCTTTTTACTTATCTAAATTATATGCGTAAATACGCCCGCGCAAAACATACAACACAGCAACAACGAATGACGAAGACGTCATACAGCGATACCGGAAGAAATGGTAACAAAACAAACGAAATAAATCAATAACTTCCTACCCTCTCACTAAATGAACTAGTCTTATGGCTTTATACAAAAATGTAATAAAGAAAGCATAAACGTATGAACAAACAGAAGCGAAACAAACTTAAAAATAAATGAAGTAAGATGAACATAAGAGAGTGAACAACAGAATTCGCTATCGGTGGCATGTTGTGAATGATGCGTCCTAGAAACGAGGTGGCAAAAAACAACACGATCAGGGTTTTTTTCGGAATGGAAAGCACGAGGCCAGACTTGACGACTCTTACAAGTTTGCAACGACTGTACCAAATGAAATTGTGGTAGCAATGAGAGGGTCAAATTCAACAAGCACAAATGGTTTCTACTGTTTTCCTAACACCGCACGGAAAGTAGGCGCTGAGTCAAACACTTAAAATTTTGCTGGCAACACACACGCACGGGACCGGGCCTAGAAACGCGTCGACACGCACGCACATGAAAAACACTAATGTTGCAAAGAAAACTATCGGCACTTTGGGCGCGAAAATCGTCCACCCCACGGGGCGTTTGTCAAAGTGATCGCGCGGGCAGCTGCAGGGTCCGCGCCAAAAGCTGCGTCACATACGTAGGCTCGATTTTCTTATCTTCTAAACCCACTGCGCGGTGTTCGATGAATGAGGGTGTTTTTTAATTACTGTCCAACCGAACGCGCGCGACTGAAGTCCTGAAACAAAAGTTACCACAATGCAAAACGCAACGGCAAACCAAATTTTGAACGAAACTGGTTTTGTTTTTTTTGACAAAAAATATGTTTACAAATATTGGCGCGTTTACATGCGCTCGCTTGGTTCTTCGTGCTGAGAAAATTCCTTCGCTCAAGGTGCAGACAGAAGATGTTGAGCAGGACAAGATTGATCGAGAACAAAATGTAAACAAAACAATCTCCGATCGAAGAAATCCCTCGCAAATGACCCTATTCTGAGTGTGTCTGAGAAAAAACAAAGAAAATGTTCCTGAACTAAACACCCTATGATGCTGTACCGATGAAAACATGCTCGTTTGAAGTGATTTTCTCGTTAAATTTAAGGCTCCCTGTGGTGAGAATGGAATGGATCGATCATGAACCAATGGGACAAAATGCTCCACTGCACATGGACACAGATAATAGTTTATGTTAGAAGCCGGAAGCAAGTCTTCACCTTTAACAATTTCGCAACTCGTAGCCGAATTTCGAGCCTTCCACAGCACCTGCCCCTTGCTGGGAAGGGGGCCGGCAAGTGGGCCAGTTGAAGTAGATTACTCGGTGTATCAGCTTTCGTTAGCGCGGTTAACTGCCAATAATACCATCACACGAACTACAGGGAGGATTAATGCAGGGAAAACAGGCTATCATCACCAAATTTATCCTACACATGGTAAGTTACACCTTCGCCCCGGAAAACTAGCACAACATACGGCCGTACCGCGCAGTGCATCATCTCTTACCAACTTGGCTGCTGCTGAACGATCTGGCGGATGGTCGTAGCATGCGCAGGAATGTTTTGCCCAACATGGTTTGGTGTGGAAATGTACGAGAATATTCATGAAACTGTCTCTGCTCAAATGGGTGCAATAATTTTGCCGAAAAGCACACGAGAAAACTTTACGACGCACATTATAAACAACACGCAGGAACGTCAACTGTCCGGAATTGAAGGATGCCAGTGCCAAGGTGCCTACAGTTGCAATGGTCTAGATCAGTTTGGTGATATTGGCAAATTGGTGAATTTTTCACCTTTTTCATATCGTTTCGTGTTTTGAATGGCTTTAATTTACTGTACAAATTGTGTCATTAACAAATGTTTTGATTTCCTTGAAACAAACCACCTGGAATATGAAATCTACACGATGGTATCTGCATGACCGAGTGCGCGACCACAGTTTGCGTGACAGTTGTCAACGCCGGTGAGAAAGCTGTTTTCCGAGTTTGCTTCTACACATAAACTTTATATATATTTGTGGTGCTCGGTTTCTGGCAACAAGTTCTCGTAAACTGTGTGATTTGATTCGCGATGGCTTCGGAGCGGTACAGTTTTTCGCTGACCACCTTCAGGTACGTAAAGGCCACGGCCATTAGCCAATAATAAAAAGCGCCTCGCTAAACAAAATGCCGGAACGTTCCGTTCGCAGCCCGTCAGGGAAGCTGGTGCAGATCGAGTACGCCCTGGCGGCGGTAGCGGCCGGTGCACCCTCGGTGGGCATCAAGGCCGTCAATGGGGTCGTGATTGCGACGGAAAACAAGCAGAAGTCGATCCTGTACGACGAGCACAGCGTGCACAAGGTCGAGATGGTGACGAACCACATCGGCATGATCTACTCCGGCATGGGGCCCGACTATCGGCTGCTGGTGAAGCAGGCCCGGAAGCTGGCCCAGAACTACTACCTCACGTACCGCGAGCCGATCCCGACCTCGCAGCTGGTGCAGAAGGTGGCCACCGTGATGCAGGAGTACACGCAGTCGGGCGGCGTGCGGCCGTTCGGTGTGTCGCTGCTGATCTGCGGCTGGGACGACGGGCGCCCGTACCTGTTCCAGTGCGATCCGTCCGGGGCGTACTTTGCCTGGAAGGCGACCGCCATGGGCAAGAACGCCAACAACGGCAAAACCTTCCTGGAGAAGCGCTACAGCGAGGACCTCGAGCTGGACGACGCGGTGCACACGGCGATTCTCACGCTGAAGGAAGGCTTCGAGGGGCAGATGAACGCGGACAACATTGAGGTGGGCATCTGCGATGCGAACGGTTTCCGCCGGCTGGACCCATCGGACGTGCAGGACTATCTGGCCAATATTCCATAAGCTTAGCAGTTAAGGGACCAGAGGGTGGGGCGCGGTTTTTCTTTTCATTTTAATCCTGCATTTCCACGAGCGATTCACGTTTTCGGCAAATACTTGATCGCGATGGAAGGGTTAATTATTCGGAATAAAAATGCAAATCTTATCACGACCGAAATGGTTAGGTTGTATTGAATGTTTAATTTGCATCTTATGTTTGCCGTCTTACTGCTTTGTTCGATTTTTAAGCTATCCAACTCTTCGTTACCATGGAAACCATCATTTCCAACGCTCACGGAATGAGAAAAGCATTACTAAAGAGTCAATTGCAATAGTAATCTTTCTCAGTATTGCTACCCATTCATCTTCACCTTCACCTCCAGAAGTACTACAGCTAGCGTATGGTTTATTGAAAACACTTGGAGTTAAAATACATTAGATACGATGATGAAAATACGGAATAAATGCAGCTAATCGTCCTTCTTATCGGCATCGTCATGTTTGGCGGCTGCCGCACCACCCTTCTTGCGCTTCTTCGACGCCGGCGTAGACGGTGCGACCGGTGCGGCCGGTGCCGACGGTGGTGCCACCTTTTCCGGTTCGATTTCACCCGGCTCCGGTCCGATCGGTACCGCAGTGGGCGGTGTAACCGTGGCCGTTGCCGTCACCATTGTCGGTGCAGCCGGGGGCCCCGGGGCACCTCCCGGAGCACCTGGTGGCATTCCACCGGCCGCAGCCGACGGCGGCGGTGGTCCGTAGCCGTGGTGAGCGTCCGGGTGCTGGGCGTGCATCTCACCGTAGTGACCCATCGGGCCGGGTGGACCACCGGGCGGTGGGCGCACCGGGTAGCTGCCGGGGGGTGGTGGTGGTGGGGCGTACTGCTGGTGGTACGGATAGTGTCCGTACTGTCCGTACGGTTGCGGGTGACCCCCGTACGACGAGAGATAGTACGGGGCGCGGGGTGAACCGGCGTGCGGATAGCCAGGGAACGACGGACCGTGGCCGGGCATGCCCGGGTGCGGTTGCATGTGCGGTGGCATGTGGTGGGGTGGCGGATGGGGCGACTGATGATGCGGTACGGTCACGTTGGGCGGCGGAACTTGCGCTTCCGGTGCGTGCGAGGGGGCTGCTTGTGGTGGCGGTGTCGGAATGGCCGGTGCCTGATGTGGGGGTGCGGGTGCGGCGGATGTTACCGGTGCGGTGTGCGGAGGATAGGGTGCGCCGTGCGGTACGACGGGATGATGCGGAGGACCGGGCTGGGGCGGCTGAACAGCGCCGGTATGGTGTACGGTCGATGTGGGAGGAATTTCCGGTTTCGGTTCCGCTGTGGGTGGAGCGATGGGAGCGACCGCGGGTGCCATCGGTGGCATAGCGTGAGGTTGAGGGGGAACGGCCACCGGCACTTGCTGATCCTGAACCGGGGCTGGTGGAGTGTGGGACGGTGGTACAGCCACATCCTTCGCCACCTCCGGCGCTTTCGATGCCTTTAGCTCGTCCTTAGCTTCTGGTTTTAGATCTTCCGAGGTGTCCATCTTCTCAACCGGCGGCTGTTGCTGTGGTCCTCCGGATGAAGAATCCTGCGATCCCTGAGATTCATCTGATGCTGCGGCCGCCGCCGGAGGAGAGCGCTCGCTCTGAGCGGCTACTGCTGCAGGGCCGTCGCCCGATTCGGACGGAGGCGCACCGTCCACCGGGGACGGCTCGGTTGTTGCAGCCTGTTCCGGCGTTTGTTCCGATTCCGGTTTCGGAGGCCCGGCCGGAGTGCCTGGTTGCGTTGGCGGCGCTGGTGCCGGTGCAGGTGGCTTCTGGGCTTCCTCGAGCGCACGCAAACGGTCGCGTTTCATCATCTCGTACTGCCGATCGACCATCTTCTGGAACGTTTCCTCGTCGACCGCTGGTTTGCAGTGCTTTTTCAGCTCGTCCTGAAACGTCTCGCTCGACTCGACGAACTTCCTCTTGCGCGTGTCGAACTTCTCCTCGATCAGTTGCAGCTCGTGCTGCAGCTTCATCTGGTGCATCGTGAGCGACTGCACCTGGCGCTTCAGCACGTGCATGCGCTGCGTGGTCACCACCGAACGTACGTCCGGTACGACCGCATCGGAGAAGATTTCATTGATCAGCCGATGGTTGCGCGAAAAGCGTGCGTACGCGACGTGCTTGAACGAGTACCCATCGTCCGGGTCGTCCTCGTCCTCCGCCGGCTGGATGTCGATCCGGCGATCCGCCTGCTGACCCTTCGAGCTCGACCGGGACGACGTCTCGTGCCCGTCGCCATCGCCCGGCTTCACCTTGCTGCGCGCGGTCAGGTACGCCAGATAGGCCGGCGAGTTGTGGTACGCCTTCATGTTCTTCTCGTGTTCTGCCTTCTCCAGCTCGTACTCCGCAATGTACTCCTCCTTCTCCGAGTCGGGCAGCAGGCGCCACTGCTGGCCGATGATTTTGCCCACCTCCCACAGCTTGAGGTCGGAGTTGGACGCTTTGATCGAGTCCCACACCTTGCGCGAGTATCGCATGTACGGCATCAGTGGCTTCTCTGGCGGTTTCGGCGGCTTGATCATCTTGGATTCGGAGGCCGCGGACGCCTTGCCCATCTTCTGCGGGTTGAAGGCCGGATTACCGTGCGGGTTGTGCATGAACGGGCTCGAGTTGTCCTTCCGGTCGGCGGACGAGCCGGACGGGCGCATCCGCTGCGGTGGCATCGACGGGCCCGGTATGTTGTGTTTATAGTTGGCAGGGAGCGCCATCTTGCTTTTCCCGTGTTCGGTCGGCGTTGGGTTGTGCGTGGCGTTTCTTCTGTTCCAGCACCAACGCATTCGAGCAGCTTCGAGCACAGCTTTTCTGGCCTCCACTGCGCCTTGGGCCAAAAAGAGAGAGCGAGATGAAAGAGACGGAACTCGCTAAAGCTTCGTGTAGACGCAAGCTACTTGTAAGCCCTTATTATATAGGGTATTTTTTGGATGGAATTTTCTGTTAAAAATGATTCCATCGAGGTTTTTGACAGAAAATTCCATAACGTGTGTGTAATCACGATCCGTGGAATCAAGTTGGAATATTCTGTCATCTGATCTACGTTGAGTTTAAAATGAAAGTTTTTACTGATGTTGCGAAATGCATCAGCACAGAACTAAACAGAACATTTATTGGGAGCTCTAAAAAAGCCGAGTGCGAAATTCTTCTGCGAAGTTAACAGCCAACTTTCAATGTTGACAGATTTTACCACACGGTGACAGATTATGAATAGGTCGAGTCGAATTCATTTTTTCGAGGCATGGTAAAATCTGTCAAACCGATTTGACAGAAAATTCCAACTGTAAACCCCTGAGTGACCATCCCATTGTGCAGCGGTACATTCGTTCAACCAGATCCTGATTTTGACAGCTGTCAGTCTGTCCATTGCCACCGGTCGGCATGGACATGGCCCAAACACACTTCTGTACATTTTGTAATTGATCTTCCGTAACTTCAGAGAAAACAGTGTCCGTCAATAAAACCCGTAAAACCCACAAAATCCATAGAGTTTACACAACCAAAAATTTCCCTGTGTAATAAGGGCTGTAGGCGGACGAAAGTGACGTCTACCGATTTCCTTTGTTCTCCACCCCTTGAATATGTCATTTTCGTCGCCGGCCCGTAACCCGCAAGTAGCGGCGCCTACAAGTACCTCACGTCTACACAAAGCTTAACAACCCAAGCGACAAAATCACTCAAAATCACTCAATTGGTGCAAGTGTAAACACATTTGCCTCCTTCGATGATGGATCGGATGTTACACTCAAGGTCCCTTTAGGGACCAGCTTGTCACATTGTTGCTTTTGATGGTTTTGTAATTTTGACCGTTTGGTCCTAAAGCGTGCTTGTATGTATACCTTTGTTTAGCCCTTGATTTTTATTTAAACACTGTTACGAACTACTTTCTACTTCCTCATACACCAGCCGTTGCGATATGGTAGAGCAAATCAAAACAAGCATCACATCAGAGCAAAACGTAAACAAATCTGACAGTTTGGTCCAAAACGAAACTCCCCCGATGAGCTGTCAAAATACATGGGATGCATCGACCTGCACCGATTGAACCGATTTTCCGGGGCTCCGGGAACAGGACACGTGAAAACTGGACTTCGGACTTCCGCGGGCTCGCCAGGACCTTCCTGCTTGCTGTTCTTCTTCTTCTTTTTTGACACTTTTTCAATTTCGCCGCTTATATAGCTGGCCGAGCCACAACAACGCCGCTGTCAAGACTGCCAACGCATTCGAGCAGCTTCGAGCACAGCTTTTCTGGCCTCCACTGCGCCTTGGGCCAAAAAGAGAGAGCGAGATGAAAGAGACGGAACTCGCTAAAGCTTCGTGTAGACGCAAGCTACTTGTAAGCCCTTATTATATAGGGTATTTTTTGGATGGAATTTTCTGTTAAAAATGATTCCATCGAGGTTTTTGACAGAAAATTCCATAACGTGTGTGTAATCACGATCCGTGGAATCAAGTTGGAATATTCTGTCATCTGATCTACGTTGAGTTTAAAATGAAAGTTTTTACTGATGTTGCGAAATGCATCAGCACAGAACTAAACAGAACATTTATTGGGAGCTCTAAAAAAGCCGAGTGCGAAATTCTTCTGCGAAGTTAACAGCCAACTTTCAATGTTGACAGATTTTACCACACGGTGACAGATTATGAATAGGTCGAGTCGAATTCATTTTTTCGAGGCATGGTAAAATCTGTCAAACCGATTTGACAGAAAATTCCAACTGTAAACCCCTGAGTGACCATCCCATTGTGCAGCGGTACATTCGTTCAACCAGATCCTGATTTTGACAGCTGTCAGTCTGTCCATTGCCACCGGTCGGCATGGACATGGCCCAAACACACTTCTGTACATTTTGTAATTGATCTTCCGTAACTTCAGAGAAAACAGTGTCCGTCAATAAAACCCGTAAAACCCACAAAATCCATAGAGTTTACACAACCAAAAATTTCCCTGTGTAATAAGGGCTGTAGGCGGACGAAAGTGACGTCTACCGATTTCCTTTGTTCTCCACCCCTTGAATATGTCATTTTCGTCGCCGGCCCGTAACCCGCAAGTAGCGGCGCCTACAAGTACCTCACGTCTACACAAAGCTTAACAACCCAAGCGACAAAATCACTCAAAATCACTCAATTGGTGCAAGTGTAAACACATTTGCCTCCTTCGATGATGGATCGGATGTTACACTCAAGGTCCCTTTAGGGACCAGCTTGTCACATTGTTGCTTTTGATGGTTTTGTAATTTTGACCGTTTGGTCCTAAAGCGTGCTTGTATGTATACCTTTGTTTAGCCCTTGATTTTTATTTAAACACTGTTACGAACTACTTTCTACTTCCTCATACACCAGCCGTTGCGATATGGTAGAGCAAATCAAAACAAGCATCACATCAGAGCAAAACGTAAACAAATCTGACAGTTTGGTCCAAAACGAAACTCCCCCGATGAGCTGTCAAAATACGTGGGATGCATCGACCTGCTCTCTGTCAGACCTTGAGCTCTACTGTCAACGGGGCTTTGACAGCTGTCCCACCTGGTTCTCAGGTCGCTATACAGACGCGTCTCCCCAAACTCGGTGTCTCGGTAAGAAAAATCGCTGGTTTTGTGTGAAAAATAACGTTAAATTGCCGGCGCTCTCTCTCTAATCCTTGCGTCGCCTTCGCAGAACCGTCTTCATCTTTTATATTCGCCTTTTCTCGTCGCTGGAACAGAAGAAACGCCACGCACAACCCAACGCCGACCGAACACGGGAAAAGCAAGATGGCGCTCCCTGCCAACTATAAGAGGGAAAAGAGAGAGAGACAGAGCGCGCACATAACCCGTGAATAACGATGCCAGAATGCGAACGTGAAGCACAAACGTAGACCGAGAAAGGGCAGCGCCTTCAGAATCGTTGTTGTTGTTGCTATTGACTTCATCGAGTTCGCTTACGAACGGGTCCAGAAGAGCGGGTTTAACACGAGCGAACGAGAATGTAACGAAGGGATGATGAAATAGCGGTGGGAAACGGACCGAAAGTGCCCCTGAAGGATGTAATATCCTCCCCCTTGGAAGGTCAGAAAAAGGAATGTTACCCGTAACGGGTGGCCTCGAAGACCCGCATCGTCACAGTATGGCAAGAAATGCTCATTCGATTCAGGAAAACTAGAAAAAAACATCATTTGAAAAAAACATCATTTGACTAGGTAGTCGCCGGTTCTCTGGTGTCTGCTCATGCTGCATTGCAACATCGATCAAATATGTTTTTTTGTTGTTGTTGTGTTGTGTAGTTCGTGTGTGTGTGTGTGCGCCAATGACGTTTTGCAAAAGCAGGCGTTGCGTGGGAAGCCCTGTGAATATCCTTGCTGTCTCTCCTTGGCGTCGTGTTGTTTTCTTCCGTCGCCATGACACTCTCACGCAACCCGCAGCAAGCAGGAGAGTGAGAGAGAGAAAGAGCGAACGCGGCGCACTCGAGAATGCTCGCAGTGGAGTGAAATTTTGGAAATGGCGAACTGGCGCTTTCGTCCTGTGATCCCTTGTGTCCCGGGGAAGAATTAGAGCGTATCCTGCGGGATAAACCGGGGCTACTAGGGAAGGAGACACGAGATAGAACGTGTATTACTGGGAGATAGTCACTCGACTGGTCACCGCCAAACTGTGGGCTGTAAACAGAGCGAGAGAAATTGATGCCCTGCAGGATATGGTGGCCCGAAGAGAAATCGTGTGGGACGGTTGCCCGAGAGCATTGATTTTCATTCCGATTATGCTTCCGAGTGGCAAAAGCCTTTTCCTAAACCTCTGCCCGAGGCCATCCTAATGTCTGTCGCAAAAATCGGCTTACTTTACTGGATGCAGATAAGTTTATGCCATCCCTAAGTGTTGTCTTCATGCCGTCAATGACGATTTCTTCCATTCTGGAGCGAAGAAGCAGCAACACCACATCCCTTCCAGGCGATGCGCTGCCCTGGAGGGATTTGTTTTGTGTCCTGTCTCTTTCGTGCCCGAATGAAACGCGAGACACACCAACCCCGTGGTGCCGCAGTAGGCGATGCATACGCGTATTGCGCGGAAAATGCGCCCATCGGTGGAATTCTGCTGACGCAACCAACACGGCCAACTAAAAGGTTCGTCCCTGGAAGAGGTGAAGTGTGTGTTCCAAGTAATGCGGGGGGCAAAAACTCGTTCAAAGAACGAACGATTAAAACGCTCGCTCCTCTTTCGCGCGCTCTTTCTCACACACGGCGCACTTGGTCCGTGCTTTTCGCTGGAAGCAGGCGGAAAACACCCGTGGGAGTATTTTGATTTTACATTCCATCGTCGGTAGTTCCATCGGTGAGTTTTTATCGTGCTGTACATGGAAGTCAAGTTTTGGTTTGAATGAAATTGATTCCATCAAGCCGCTTTGACACTTTGTAATTTCCTGCCATGTTGATTTGGAGCAGACGGAGACGAGTGTGTAGGCAAAAATCAACACACTCCATCGAACGACACAGAATGCGGGCTGTGTTAATTACAGAAGGATGAACCGTGCTGAAGAAACAAAAATAAAACATTTCATAACTTGTCTGCCCGATGCGCAAAAACGAAAAAAAAGAGGAAGCCACACATCCCGGCGGTGTAGGGCAGAAAGTAAAACATAGACACAATTGAAAACGAGCAGAACAAAAACTAAAGGAAAGAAAAAAAAAACGGACGCTGGAACGCACGGAACGTAACAAAAACAATGCCACCGCCCGAGCGTGTATTTATTTTTGCGTCGCTTCTCGGCAGAACCGACGGAACAACCGGAAGTTGTACCTTTCCCGTCGTCCGGCAAAGGGAAGTCCGGAAAACCGGAGAGTACCTTTT
>KZ067848.1:7635-34304 GCA_002091845.1 Anopheles cracens
CCCTACAAGCACAATGTTGCACGGAACATTGCGTGTCACGGAACGCTAACGCGCAACAGCACCACTTCATCCACAGCGGTTTCAATTGCCATCAAACTTGCCACCGACAGTCGTACTTCAAAAAGGTTTGATGATGGTAAATTGCGTATTCAAATCAGTCCTCAATAATATCTTACCGCCTGCACAATCGGCGATAATAGACTGCCGAGGCAATCGGCAAAGCAGGAACCGTACCGGATTTGGTTCGGAGAAAGAATTTCCTGCTATCCTGCGCACAAAATGTGGCTTCCAGCCAGGCACCGAGCGCTAAAGGAACCGATAAATCACAGCCAATAAATCATCTTCCCGGGTGTCGTCGTTTGGTGAAAGGATGCTTTCAAACCCGACCCCTGCGTGTCAATCCCTTCGGCGGCTGGGAGCTGCTACTACTTATGCTACGCCGCCAAACGCAAAAAATAGGTCTCTCCCTAACGGGTTCATTTATTTGGATTGGTTTTACATAAATTCATCCCAGACGCCGGCACGGCGAGGACCACCGCGGCGAAACTTGACGATTTAAGGTCGATGATATATTGGCAGCACTTTATAATGATTGGATTTGTGTCCGCGGTGGTCGCGCCTACGGATTTGGAAGGCTTTCGGTGGTGGTTTCTAAAAGATCTCCACGTGCCAACGAAGCGCCCTTTCGAACGTGACTCGATTGCGTGTGCGCTGCTGCGGGATACTCCGAGACACCAAACAAACGGGACAAGTTCATGCGAAGATGTCAGTGATTGCAATAAATAATAGATATTTCATCCTCCAAGTGGCAACCATAATTCACCACCGGCAAGCGTGTGGAAGACGTTTTGCCGAGCTAGCCGTGCGCCGCCCATGACACTTCATTACGTGTTTGGCTTCCACATTGGCCGCAACTGCTCTAGAGCGATTCCAACCGAACGCTCCTCGAATGACGCACCCGTCTCACCTGTCACGGAAAGGAGGCTTCAAAGAAGCACTTCTTTCGAACCTGGATGCTGTCAAATTTCATTTCACCAAACTCCTTCGACGCTTCTTCACACATTAGCACTCGATTGTGTCCCATACTGGCAGATGCCGTACTCCCGCCCAAGATACTCCCTGCGGCATGATGTATGGATTGTTGCAATACGATACCGATTCGTGGCGCAACAACTCGTAGGAACACGTGAAGAAGATTGGCCCCGGTACCCACTGCACGTATTAATAGGATATGTATGCGATTTTCGCACTATCTCCACACACACACACACACACACTCTGTATTTGATTTATGATGAGAAAAAGAAAAGCAGCAGCTTATCGGATTACGCCGAAATGTACACAATGTTGCACGGAACATTGCGTGTCACGGAACGCTAACGCGCAACAGCACCACTTCATCCACAGCGGTTTCAATTGCCATCAAACTTGCAACCGGCAGTCGTACTTCAAAAAGGTTTGATGATGGTAAATTGCGTATTCAAATCAGTCCTCAATAATATCTTGCCGCCTGCACAATCGGCGATAATAGACTGCCGAGGCAATCGGCAAAGCAGAAACCGTACCGGATTTGGTTCGGAGAAAGAATTTCCTGCTATCCTGCGCACAAAAAGTGGCTTCCAGCCAGGCACCGAGCGCTAAAGGAACCGATAAATCACAGCCAATAAATCATCTTCCCGGGTGTCGTCGTTTGAATGCGCAATGTAACGGTTACCACAATTATAATAATAACAATTCATTCAAACTTCGAGTCACTATCAGTTTATCAAGTACATGCTCCGGAACTAGGGCACCGAACCGAAACAAGCGTGACGAACAGCGGGACAGTGCCGATTGAACTATATTTCCATAACTAAACTACATGGAGAATTGAAAAGCAGCATGTTTTTATTAATCTTATCACTATCTCCATCGTAAAATAATGCAAGGTTTTGTTTTATTATTTTCAAATTGTGTGCCGTTGCAATTAAATAGTCTCCTCCCTATATGACGTTCCCTTCACCGATTCCTCGAACCTTCCCCTCATTTGGTAGTAAAAGCCACTCTAAATCCACCCCCAACTTGACCATTGCGACTCACTATCGCTTCCATTAGCCATTCACTCGCTGGCAGTGCCGGTGGGAGCTTGTTTTCGTCGAAAACGTAGTTAAAGATGGTATAGTTGCCCTTCGGGAAAGGGCACGCATCTTGCGGCGGTAAGTTCGATGATTCGAGGAGCTGCGGATAGATCACCTCATCTTTTGCAATGATCTGACACAATGACCCTGCCCCGTTCACAAACATTCGCTTCTGTCCCATGAAATCGACCTTATAGACGGCCCAGCGGACCTGTGGATCGATAATTTGCGGGTGATCTACTTGTTCTTGTATATTTCCGCACTTCCAATACTCACTTGTGTTTCAGAGCCTGCATTTTTGTACACCGTAAAGGAACCGGAAACGCCCAACTGATTTTTTCCCTGTCGAGTCAGACGAATGGTGCCATAGTCCAACATATCGTCTATCTCCTGCGACGTCTTCATGTTCGGACATTCAATCTCTACTGTCGAGTAGTTTGCATCAATATTGTGTGCGTGTTTATATATGAAAACGCCTGATGCAATAAAAAAATCTTATAAAAAGTATGCGCAATGTAACGGTTACCACAATTATAATAATAACAATTCATTCAAACTTCGAGTCACTATCAGTTTATCAAGTACATGAGATTTGTGCAGATTTCAAGTGACAGATAGAACACCGATAGTAACGATGCCTTCGTTCGGGTTCGATTCGGTTGGAATTTTTGCATTTGTTTATTCATTCACCCTCCTTCGTTCGCGATCCCGTTGTGGGAAACGCCACGCACACTTTGATGACTCGCGCGCTGGGGGAGATTTTGTCCTGCAGGATGTTTTTTCTCCTGCATTCCGTACGCCCTGCTGCATACGTATGTAGAACATGTGGAATGAATATATTGTTTATTTTACTTCTGCATATCCCGGCCACTGAAAATGTGGTGGGAGGAATTGTATTTTTCTTGTTGCCGTCAACTTTCTCCTCCAGTATCGGTAGACTTCTTCAGGAAGATATTCGATTTCGGGGTGGTTTGCTGTGTGCTATCGAATTTCGACAAAAACACACGACCCATCCCGAGGGTGTAGAGTGTAATTGCTTGTAGGCAGACGCGCCCCACGCAAAACGTTCTCACATGCGTTCACCGGGACGTATCGGAATCATTTAGTGCCTTAGGTAACCACACATGCACTATTTACACGGAAGGGGATGCTGATTGCGTGTTGAAGCGTAAAATCTTGTCCTGCTTTGAACGGCACGGTGCAAAGTCCCCACCAAGTCGTATGTGGTCCACCTTGCTTCAATTCCCAAAGGACTTTCCAGCTCCCGGAGTCGATGGTGCGATTTGTGGCTAGCGGGCAGAACGATATGACTTTTGTCAATATATAGAACCGCGTCCAGGGGACGTCATTTGAATGCAATCATTTGATAAAGATGCCATCCATCGTTCCGAACGATCGTTCGAGCAGAACGATCCTATAAAACAGGCATCCTTTATCCGCTGTTCAATAAATCAAAGTCATCATTCACATACGCACAAATTTGATGATGAATATCAATACATTAAAACTACATAAAAAAAACTCTCCGGTCCCCCTCGCATTACCTTCGCAGTGTCCTTCGCAAGCTGCCAAGTGGCCACAATCGGAACGCTATAACTCAATTTCGGACCCTTTTTCCACTTTATCGAAGAGTTATCTCTTCGCCCAATCCCTTCCGGCGGAGGAGGTGGCCGCCAAGACAGGCAACAAAAAAACACGAAAGTTTATGCCAACCATACTCCACATATCGTGCTACAAATCTCTTAACCCTCCAGTGCATGTGTATCGTTGCAAATGAAGCCCAACAGACGAGAAAAAAAACGCGCACACACAGACAAACCACAAACAGTTTCCCTCCGGAAGCTCGGACAGTCTCCGTCTTCCGCCGCAATAAAAAAGCGATTTTCCAATATCCTTTCAGTTCCGGTACATACGTTTCGGTGGCAGTTCCCTTCTTAAGCGGGTCCTGCTTCGGCTTCGGGGGAGGTTGATATGTGAGATATGCGATGCGGCTCAATTGCCCATTCAACCTCAAACAGCGAAGCAAGAACTGTCGAATACTTCAACCGTATCAGAGGCATCCTTTCGCTTGTTTCTTTCTTACCATTGTGTTGTGCACACTGTGGCTGGTTATATGTTGTTCGTAAACCCTGCTTTCACTTTCACCCGGCATACCCTAATCCTTTTATATTCTTCGTCCACAGAAGCGGACGGTAAACTCCTTCGACGCTTCTTCACACATTAGCACTCGATTGTGTCCCATACTGGCAGATGCCGTACTCCCGCCCAAGATACTCCCTGCGGCATGATGTATGGATTGTTGCAATACGATACCGATTCGTGGCGCAACAACTCGTAGGAACACGTGAAGAAGATTGGCCCCGGTACCCACTGCACGTATTAATAGGATATGTATGCGATTTTCGCACTATCTCCACACACACACACACACACACAAAAAAGGAACTGCTCCCAGCTGCAACATGGCCGTCGTCGACTTCCTTTCGGCTGGGAAAGTCACCATCAGCAAAGTTGATAAGGCCCGTAGCTGCTACACTTCCCGTATGCAAAAGATCTTGCCCACACGCTCGCCTCCACGCCGACTCCACCTTAATCGGTTATGCCCGAGGTTCAGCGACGGGTTTTGACCACAGGAATTTTAATTTATTTTTACACACCAAAATCCGCACGCATCCCTGCCGACTTCCGTCGGTGCATTTTGGGAGGGAGAGCGAGAGAAAATAATTTCTTCCACCATAATGTTCACTTTATCCGGGTCGGGTTAGGATTACGACGAAAAAAAACCTCCCTGTGCTCCCGACACTAATCACGTCCCACAGTGTACGGATGCGCCACAGCAGCACAGCAGTCCAGTGCCGGGGACTGTGCGGATGCTGGCAGAAATAAAAGAAAGACGTACGCGCCGAACGCGCCGGCCCCACTCCCAGGAGCCAAACGTTATCTTTTAATAATAATTCTAATATATTTCGCTCATATGCAATTTTAAATAATTGTAACGCTCGGAAGAATTTCACTTACGGATCCTTCTGGCGCGTATTCCGCGGGCCCATTTTAATTTCATTATTCTTCTAAACTACCGGGCACCGGGAGACACATGGCGGACCGTGTTTTAATGCGCCTCCCGCGCGCTCGGTTGACCGCCCCGCCAAAGGACCCCCAGCACCTCGTGCTCATTATACGTGCGAAACCCTTATTATGTGCCCGTGGACTCGGTGCTCGGTGGACATTTAAAGAATTTTAAAAATTACAACCTCTTTGTACATGCAAAACAGATAACCGAGCCGTGCCAAGGGGGTTGGCATGCGTGCGGTAAGGGATGCGTCCAATTGGGAGTCCTTCTGGCGTTCGTCGATCGTCGATAAGGAAATACGATAGCTCCTTTTTCTCTACGGAAAACCGAAAACGACGGCTTTTCAATTGGTTTCAAAAACATACGCTCACGAAGGAATACAAATTATCACGTTCAACGTCGCCCAACCTCATCGTCCGCAGGAGCGGAAGGTTTCCAGTTCGTTGGAGCCAACTAGGGTACGAATGTTTTCGCCATTTTACCACACATTACAACATATCAAAGGATCGTCCCGGCCGCAGTGGAAACAATATGCAGCCAGCTTCCGTGACGCCGTTGTCTTTTATGTTTATGTTTTTGCAAATTAATTTCATTTCAACTTTCACGTTCCTCCAGTGTCCAGAGCGCCAGAGAGTGACAGATTTCCTTAGCCGTACACACCGTCAGGGACATCTTTGCCTACCAAAAACTCTTGGCTCCAAAATTGTTGTCTTTTTCAACAACAGCGACAGAAAAAAACGTATTCAATATTTATTCCCTAATATCAATTACTTCCCTTTTCAGCGAAACGTGGAAAGCAGACTTCCTCGCTTCGAACGCACTGCCTTCACTTTTGCGCCTCGATACATAATCTTTCGCGGTTTGCCCAGGCTCACTTCACCAGGCCACCATATACGCACGCGAAATCTGTCGAATCCTCTTCAAAGAATCATTTCTCCTAGTGGCAAAGGAGAGCGTGAAAAAAAGGGCATCACATGAAAGCGAAAATGTTCGCCGTCCCCTCGCGCTGCGATGTCTCGATGTGCCTTTTCGTGAAAGGAAATGCGATATTAAAAAGTAATAAAATTCGTGATATTAAAATTTACAATATCGGTTTGGTGCGCTCCACTCGGCTTGCTCAGCCTCATCATCACATTGGCGCACTACGCGTGGCGATGCTTGCTCCGCCACATCCGGTAGGTATGATAAATATCGGAACCGGAACCAACAGAAGAAAAAAAAACTGGTGTGTAAAGGCAACGTGTGAGGAAATCCGTGTTAAAGCGCTGAAGCGATCTTCAAAATCACGTGCCGTACGGTGCGGGGTTTCACGTATCGTTGACTCCGCGCAGGAAAGTCTGGCGTCATAAACTCGCAGACAATCCCGCTACCACAAGCACGCAACAGATATGATTGCCGTTTTTTTTTATTACAACCTCTTTGTACATGCAAAACAGATAACCGAGCCGTGCCAAGGGGGTTGGCATGCGTGCGGTAAGGGATGCGTCCTGAGAGGCCGACCCCGCTCAACCCGCGGCCGTCGTCGTTGGTTAATTTGTGTTTTTTTTCTGCGTTATTATTGTCAACGGAATCATCTTTTGGAACGCTTTCTCTAGAATAAAAACACGCCTCGTGCCGCCAGAACTGACCCCGGCCGTACGCCGTGGAGTATAATAATAATGTTTTATATAATTATGCTTGTTTGTTGTTGTTTTTTTTTCGGTACACATACTCTCCAACCTCATGTTCACCTTCGAGTGCTCACCTTACTTTTAATTTATATTTTTATTTAATTCCTACCGAAAGCCGGCTCCCGTTCCTGCTCGATCCTCTTCTCAAGATAAACGTGTCCTTTTGGAGTCGTTTCTCAAATCTGTTCGCCCGCTCGCACTTTTTTTTTTATTTGCTGCATGCCCTGCGTTCCTTCGCTCATGCATGCATTTTTGTCCCCGTTCGTTCTGAGATTGCGTTTGTTCTGGGCGAGCTGTTTATGCTGTTAGGGTTTTTGTATCCTTTCCTATTTTATCCACGTTTCTTCTTATTAGACAGCAGCAGCAGCCTCCCGTTTCCTGATTCACGTACGGAATTGCTCACATTACGAAATCTCGGATGCGTGATGGCTTTTGCACATTGCACGGCGATGCTCCGTCCCATTCGCACACTCACTCAACTAAACCCGTCACTAAGGAGCGCCACGGGGTTGGCTACGCGATCCTAGGTGGGTGCCTTTTTTGTCCTTTAACAATTTGCTCCACCACAAACGTGCGGATGGTGCTGTTTTGTGTGTGTGTGTGTCTTTTTTTTGTTCGGATATTATAATTTCATAATACATATCTGACATTTTTATATTTAGATAAGCATATTAAACACAAACAACACACGGAAACCATCGTCCGCCGCGTGCCCCTCCCTGGCTAACCGTTGTAAATCATCGCTTTTCGGAATGATAAAATGGATTCTCGCTTTTGTGCCCCAGGTTTTTTAGTTGCTTCGTGACCAACAGCACCTCGATGATATGAAAGGATTTATGCGGTTAACGCGTATTCGCATGGTGAACTCGCATGAGCATCGCGGAGACTAGTTTCTAGCTAGAAAACGTGTGCTTTTTTCCCGTTTGGTGTGTAAAAAACCTGAAATATTAAATGAATTCCAGCAGCGCAAGTGCAACAAAGCAGCAAATGCTTTCAGTGCGATACGACTGTAACTAATGTGGAAATAAGGCATACACGTGCATGCAGCTACAAATTGAAAAGAAACCACAAGCGCCATACAAACCGTACATATCATCCGCACGCTGGAGATGGTAAATCATTTAATTAGCAGTTAGTGCTATTTATTCATTACGCGAGAACGACACGACTCGATGCATCTTCGCTCGTACACACAGCCGTTCCAGGCAACTTGATGCTTTTCCGCTTTTGAAAATCATCTCCATGGCAACGGTATGAAAAGCGCAACGTGCAATTACGGCAGGACCGTTATACTGATATCACTGCTTCTCCGCATGATAACGATAACCCTTAAGGGCCTCCGGTCAAATCGCAACCTTCGAAAGTCAAATTCCAATGTCACTTATTTGTCACTACCTTCACGACTCGGAGCACAACTGATCGGAACGTCCGTCAAAGCACAACTAACTGAGCTGCCTATGGCCAATCGAGTCTTCCTTCGGTTGGGTGTTTTCTTTGTCCGAACTGGTTGCGTTCACGTAGTTTCTTACAAACAAACATGGATTTAAATTAACCATTTATCTCATTGTCTTACTTCTTTCATTGCGATCATTTATTCCATCCCGGGCATTGTTTGTTGTTATCGTATTTCGAAACACTACAGCTCAGGTGCCACCTGTAGTGCTAATGAGTGCAAAACGGACAAGTGCTACTATCTTAGCCTGTGTTTTGTACGCAGCTTCGTCAACAGGCATGCACGTTGCGGCCATTGAACTTGAACCGTACATGCTCGTTGTGTTCAATTCCTTCCACACGATTCGTTCAACAATCACGCACAGCTGACTGTTTACGTCCAGCCCACTGCACATTTAGTCGTGTTCTACTTATTTTTAGTCCATACTCATTCTATATGTTCCATTTTTCATCGAAAACAACAACTGCTGAAGGTTTGTTGTTTAAATTAAAAACACCATAGATCTTTATTATCGTACTCACATGTCGCTTCCTTTATTTTTTCTCTGAAAATACAACTCCTTTTCTGCCGTTTGTTGCTTCCTGTTAGGGCAATTCATTTTAGCGCTTTTGCTGCCGAAGGATGTTCAACGATTTTTTCGCAAATCATAAATAATATTCCTAAGTGGGTGGATGATGCTGGCCTTTTTGCTGTTCCTCTGCGAGAGTCTTCAGGAACAAACGTGAGGGTACGGAGAACTAAACGTATTGAGTCAACAGTGCGTGATTGATTACTGATGGGAACAAATCAATCGAGCCGTGGTATATCTCCAAAACTGATAAGCTCATTACTGATATCACTGCTTCTCCGCATGATAACGATAACCCTTAAGGGCCTCCGGTCAAATCGCAACCTTCGAAAGTCAAATTTCAATGTCACTTATTTGTCACTACCTTCACGACTCGGAGCACAACTGATCGGAACGTTCGTCAAAGCACAACTAACTGAGCTGCCTATGGCCAATCGAGTCTTCCTTCGGTTGGGTGTTTTCTTTGTCCGAACTGGTTGCGTTCACGTAGTTTCTTACAAACAAACATGGATTTAAATTAACCATTTATCTCATTGTCTTACTTCTTTCATTGCGATCATTTATTCCATCCCGGGCATTGTTTGTTGTTATCGTATTTCGAAACACTACAGCTCAGGTGCCACCTGTAGTGCTAATGAGTGCAAAACGGACAAGTGCTACTATCTTAGCCTGTGACAGCAGCATTACCAGCGCCCAAGCGTCATCACCACCGCCATCCATATCCAGGATCACCCGGCGAGCGCCACCGTGCGCGGCATCCTTCGGCGGACACTTTGCATTGCTCGCTGCCAATGCCACCACCATCAGCAGAAGTACGCGAAGCGCTAGACCAATCGTCATCTGCAATGAGCCGAAGCCGTACCGAAGCCAAAATGCATGGCTCATTTCAATTTCCGATGTTACAAATTGGACGTAATAAGCTATAAAATTTATTCCCGAAAAAATGGCAGCAATTTATGGGCTAGACAAATATCAATTTCCCCTCGTTAAATTTTCATTCGTCCCAGATCGTCCCAGCGTCCGTGGCCGTGCGCTTCTGATTATCATGACGGCAGCGGTGCGCTCGACCGTCCATCCGCAGTCCAAACGAACCTCCATTCAACATTCCAGCGTGGCTACGCAATCAAGAAGGAATCAACAACCTTCAGAACATGGAAACAAATTGAATTGATTTGATCTTTTCTCTCACGAGAACTTTTTTTCTGCTTTAAACCCACCCGTACCGTTCGCCCTGTCGCTCACTGACCATCGTTACAATCATAAATAATGCTGCCCTTCTTGACTTTACATTCCGGCTTGACTCGCAGTCAACCGGCCGTCCGTCCATCCGAGCTCGGCACCGGCCAGGATCATCTGTCCCGCCGACCTCTTCGAACTCGCCTCGGTAACGACTCTTTGGCAAACAAACAAACAAACAAACGCTAGTGCCACCCTCGATTCACCTCGCACCGGGAGTAGTGCGTGGCGCTTGAAGACCCTCTCGAAACTGTGGCAAAGATGTTACACGACCGTACCTAATCTTCTATTCAGATTTTACACGATGGCCTCATTGTAAATGCACCCTCCGTTGCTGTTGGCATGACTTTTTTTGCCCGTTTTATCGCACGAAGAATTTGATCTGTTTCCATTTCCTGCTCTGATTCCCGTTCGCGCTCGGAATCCCAAAGCTGATGGCTTGTCCAACGCACGACGGTCATCCTTGAACGATGGCTTGCGCGCACGGTACAACTCAATCCACCGTCCGGGTATCATTTGCTGCCGAAGGATGTTCAACGATTTTTTCGCAAATCATAAATAATATTCCTAAGTGGGTGGATGATGCTGGCCTTTTTGCACCGGCACATCCAGCCGATCCAGACTCTCCAGGATCCGTAACACATTAACGACAACATCCGATGCGCGAGCATTTCCGTGGGTGCATGTTACGGCCTGGACACATATGTTGTGCCGCTTTTCGTTCGACAGCAGCATTACCAGCGCCCAAGCGTCATCACCACCGCCATCCATATCCAGGATCACCCGGCGAGCGCCACCGTGCGCGGTCTCTCTCTCACCTCATGCATGATTCAGAGCAATCAACATTCGCCGCACCTCTTGAGCGTCAATCCGATCAATGACGATCACATTGTGCTGGCTGACATCTTTAACGTGATGCAGTATTGCCATCATGCCTCGGGTCACTGACCCGTTCAGTTCGACCTCAGCGCGATACGACTGCGTTGTCTGAAGAATGGTACCGTTGAGGAAGACTGCTGCCACGTACATATCACACGGTGTCCATATGTCTTCCTCCGCGTACACTTCGTACTCCACCCGATTCAGCACCTCAATCGCCGGGTTCGTCGTTTCCGCGAATGTCGCGAAACGCCATCTCGTGGTAAACGTCTGCAGCAGGACCGTCTCCCAGGGAAACACGTGCACGATCATGGGAGAGTTGTTGAGCACGATGTGCGCCGCCTCCGGATCGCGGAAGAAGTTGAACTCCGCTGTCCCGGCCGTGTTGCCAACGCCGTTTCGATTTCCACCCAGAATGTACAGGGCACCGATCTTATCTTTCGTCTCCGGGTACATCTTGTAGAGTAGCGCCACGTTCGTCAAAGGTCCCACGGCCAACAGACTTATCTTGCTGGGGTACTGTGGAGTACGAGAACGAATAGTTTAAATCTCATTCTCTTTGCAATCTGCTGCGTGTTACCTGCTGAAACAGTTCATTCATCATTTCAACTGCGTGCACCGATTGCAGTGCGTCCGTCGACGGTGACTGGCCGAACTCAACGTCTCCGAAGCCATTGTCTCCCCAGAAATAGTGGGAAACGTTTCTGTTCGGTGCCGGTGTTAGGAACGGTTCGGTGGCTCCTACATACACCGGCACATCCAGCCGATCCAGACTCTCCAGGATCCGTAACACATTAACGACAACATCCGATGCGCGAGCATTTCCGTGGCGCTTCCTTTATTTTTTCTCTGAAAATACAACTCCTTTTCTGCCGTTTGTTGCTTCCTGTTAGGGCAATTCATTTTAGCGCTATTGTCACCTTTAGCCTTATCGTCGACTGCACTCCACCGCGGTTGTGTTAGTTTAGTTAGGAGGTGTTGCTAATTTTTATGCGCCATTCTCAACTCGGAAGCCTCTATTTCTGGCCCTCTCGATGGCTTCCATCCCTACTGTGAAAGTTTTTTCCCGTTTGTCCATTTCACTGAAGCTTCCAGCTTTCACTCTAGACCGTCCGATTGTATATAGGTGAAACACGGCGACATCCCAGCGGAGGGTGGCTGCTTTCGCCAGCATTCTGATTAACTTTCCACTTTCGCTATAATTTATTCACCTAAATCCACAATAATATCATAAAATGTACAACTCTTTCCGGGGAGTTTCGCCAGCTACCCGGGATGCCCCAATGCCCCCGCAACAGGACTCACTTTTTCGGGCTCAATGGATGCGCCGGAGTACGCCAGCCAGGACATGCCACAAATAAAAATGTGATTGCCATCCACGGAACGGCAGTATCTTCGCGCTTCGCGGGGCAACCGTCGCAGCAAGAAGCCTACGGATATGGCCCGGACAGTGTTTATGGAAAGTCTTTTAACAAACCACTTCCGGCTTCACCGTCCACCACCATCATCTCAACGTCACTTTACACACATAAACCACAATTAGCTCTACCGCGAAATGATAATTGTGAATTATATGCTAATGTATTGCGCACAGTTTTCGGTTCCCCGCTACCAGCTCGTGCCTCAAATTTTCACCTCAGTTGTCGCCCCTTCCCACAACCGCCGGAGAAGATTTAAGAAACGCTCCATCCGGCAAAGGGTTACGGAAAATTAAAATAGGACTTAATTCGCCACCTTTCGCCGTGGCCGCGACCAGCCCGCGACTGCTGAGTTCAGAAAAGTCAGATAGCTTGGCGCACACACCGTTCCATTTCCAGCTGAATTGGTCCGTGTGGCCCGACCGCTTCCGGTTTGCAGGCGGGTCGGCTTTCGGTCGGTCGGTCGTGCGGTAAAAACGCGAATCCGTGTCAGGTGCGGTGGAAAGTAAATTAATTTATGCCCCTTTTTTTGCTTCCCACACTGCCCTCGCGTACCTTCGAGTTATGGCAGTTTGGCCTTCCAATGCAATAGTAATGTTTTGCGCTCTATACCGCTTGACTTACGGGAGTGAACCCGGAGAGAGAGAGAGAGAGAGAGTAAGTAAATTAAAAAGAATTCAGCAAACAGTTGGTTTCACTTTGGTTTGGAAATATTTCGACCGGAAGAAGAAGAATCACACGTATAAACCTCATATCCCCGAAGATGTATGTGAGCCTAAGTATCCTACGAGAGGCGTCGGATCCGTACCCGTACCAGTGCTGCATTTCTACAGCACTGTCTACAGAACTAACCCATTGAGAACTAACCCATACAGAACTAACCCATACAGAACTAACCCATTGTATCCCATTGAGCAAACCGAATTATTCAATTCCACAATCAATTTGATTCATATATCCCAAAGATGATTCATTTGTTTCGCCAGTTTTTATAAATTACTCCCATGAGCTTTTCACACCAACGTATCTGCATCATGTCTGTTGATCGCCTTCGGAGCGATAGATGAAAACATAACGAACAACAATCACCAATGTATCGATTTATTAGATTGCTCTTGGGAGAAACTATGTTTTTTTCTGGGTTCTTCACTTTACCCCTTATATTTCTTCAAGCTATCCCGTTCGTACGTCAAACGTTGTACTCAAACCGAACGGCGGTATTGTGACGGTAGCGTTTCTATTTATCGTAAACCCTGGCAGTGCTGTTACTGTTGAAGTTCTTACAGTGGTCGTTGACGGAAAACTGTTCCAGTAGGACGAATCTCGATCGCCGTCACTTTCGTTGCTGTCATCTCTGTCACGATTCCTTCTTCGATGCGCCAAATTGCAGTTCTAAATGGAAGAAATCATGCACTCTCAACACTAGCTCACTTAAGTGCGTCTGCTTCTACTTACTAAAGCACATGTTATCACTAACACCAGAACGATAAGTTGCCTCGCCATTCCGGAACCCGGTTTGCGTTTGCTTTTCGATTATACGAATGACCTATGGATGTAAACAACGAGCTGTTTTATAAACTCACACCTTGCCGTTATCTACGCCGATCTCATCACACTCCTCATTTAATGCCCATTTTCGACATTCGTTTCGGTCACTGCACCGTCATTTATTTATCCCAACAGCCCCAATTGTAACGCCAAATTGACCAGTTTTTGACCCGATCTTTTGACAAATGACGGTCACCATAAAAGTAAACATGTGTGGCGTTCAATTTGAGCTTCACACTCGCAAACGGCACGCACACGCACCCCGATGACAAATGACGCAAATGAACATCCAATGGGCCCGTGCATCTGCACGGCCAATCGAATATGCAAAAACCAATTAAGTGATTTAATTTTAAATCATGCATCATAAATCAAACTGAAGCGCTCATAATCAACTCGCCGGCGATGAAATATTTATCCGCACCGCACCGCAGCATCCAACCCGGCTAGATCGGTTCAATCAGATCCAATCCCATCTGGTTCACACCAATTTTCGACACCAATTCCGACGCACAGGGTTAAACCGACCGGCGATGATTGTGGCTGGACAGTTTCCCACCTCAGTTGGAAAAAAGAGCAGCAACAGCTTTAACCTTTTTTCTCCCGTTTCCCGCCATGCAAATGCAAATCTGCAGCATGAAACCCCGAAAAAAGTGGCCCATGCAAAATCGGCATAAAAACCACTCGAAAGCGTATCCGGTGGAGCGAACGGTTCACCATTCGATGCCAATGTCATCGGTCAGCGTGCGGCCGGCTCACCAAGGCCGGCCGGGTGAGAATGGATCGTAAAATATGCATATAACCATCGAATACAATAACCCGATCTCAATCTGTCCCGTGCGTGCACCCGGTAATGGCTGTGCCGTGTCGAACCCGTCGCTCCATGGGACCGGGTCCTCTGCGCTGGATGTTACATATTTGATGGCCGATGGCAAAACCAAACACTCGACGTCCCCCCGGCACCACCGGCACCAGCCGATGGCAAAAAGGAAAACAGACACCTCACTCACTGACCACGGCTCGAGGACGGGCACGAGCAACGAGGAAATTGACACTCAAACCGAACACCACCGGGAGCCAACGATGACAACGTTTTCATCGCAGGACGCCCGTTCCCCCTGAATCCCGGGTTTGTGGTTGTATCATTTTCCGTCCCCTCCCCACGCACACACACACACAAACACTCCCGCAAACGCATCGACACGGATTGGATTCAAATATGCAATTATTTGCTCTTTTACCTTCGCCGGCGCAGGCGGATGCGGTGCGAGCCGAAAGGATTCGACACTCGGTGCACACGTACCCACGGGCGGACCGAGCCGGACCGAGAACGACGTTCCGCATGCCTGGCCGAGACAGCCGAGAAGGGACGGCAGAGACTCTTGATCAAACCGCAGTTATTATTGATACACTCATAACCATGCACCGATGTCATGCGAATGCGACCGTGTGCGGAATTGCCTCCGGGTTGGTCAGGGAAACACCCACACACGGACACGAAAAAAACAGACCCGGAAAATGCTGCCAACCGGATGGAAAACCGATCCGGACACCTACGGTTCGTTTAGCGATTTGCCGACGTGCGTGAATTCCCCAGCTCCGCACGCTCTGGAGTGGCAAATTTGATTTGTTAGACGAAATTGAAAGCATCTGTTTCGTATTTTTCGATTCTAGCTGCCACCGGCTGCATGCACATGATTGCACCGTGCTGCACCGGTGCCGTTGCTGGAGTTTATTATCCGCAATCGACTTCAACGCATAAGTTCCTTCCGAATCGGTTTGGGACAGAATGATTCATAAATTTGTAAGCATTTTCGGCTCCACATAATCAACGACATGAGTCAGAATTTATTCGTTAATCTCGAATAGTATGAGTCAAACACGTTCCTCTATCGATGTGCAATACATTGTCTTTTTAGTGTGTTATCTCGTGGCAAAGCCACGAGCCACAGTACCGCCAACAGTAAGCAAACAAATTCGCTGACTCGTTTAAGTATTTGAAGTGTTTCAATATCAATGCATTTGATAAAAAGTCACACGCCTGGCCCACGCCTATCAGTATTACGGAGTCACAGTTCGAAGCAGGTTGACTACGATGTTGCGATCTCTAGTGTTTGCTGGTGCGCTTAGCATCTGGTGGAGCAGTGGTATGTATCGTGTTCAGTGTGTAATCGAATGGGTTTTTATTTCCACAATGTTCACCACTCCCTTCGCGTTCTCTGAAGCTCTCGCGATGGAGTGTCCACTGTGCGTTGGAGTTGACGAATGCAATACCAATCAAACCATTCCCAAGTTTGCCTGCACGGGTGCCATAGCGAACCAAACGGTTGTTCTACTATCTACGTTCTACAAAAATTTGACAGAGTACACGGGAACAAACACTCAGTACAGCTGCGTGGAAGTGAACTTTCGACCAGTGGGTAAGTGCAGTGACCGCTCATGGCGTACCCAGTGAAGTGACCATTCTAATCGGTGCCCGTTTCCGTTCGTCGCCAGGTGCGTTGAATGATACATTCGCCGTGAAGGGATGCTCATCGGGAAGCAGAAGCGTCTGTGGACAGCCTACGTACGACTTTAATGGTAACCTCACTTGCAACTCCTACTACGGGAGTACGGGCAACATTCTAGACCGCAGGTCGTTCACCAGTGTGCTACTAAGTATGGCCGTCATTATCGGCACGTTTGTGATTGCAAGCTAGCCGGCGCGATACCAATCGATACCACTCAAGAACTTAAAGCCGTTGGGCGAAATAAAACATGCTGATAGCCGAGACACACACTGCCGTTAAGCCTATCGATGACACACGCCTTCCCGCCCGGTCACTATCGTCGGAGTAGCTCTCGTAGTACATGCTGTTGCAGTCTCTTTCACTGCACGTCGAGCAAAGCATGCCTTCCTCCATGTTGTCGCAGATCGGAAGGCTCTCGTAGGTGCATCCTTTCAGGTAGAACGCTTCCTCACCGAGAATCGCGAATTTGAAGCACTTGTAACGCTTCTTGTCGGCACTCTCGACGTCCAAGTTTTCGTTGACGCGCATAAACAGACTTAAATACTTTTCGGCCAGCTCCTCGTTGCATGCTATATAGTCGCCCGCATCGTCGCACCCGCGCTCACTGCCCTGTCCGATGCAGTGCATGCACTGGTTCGCATAGCCTGACGTTAAAGAAACAGCCTTGTGTACAGTGCAAATGCGCTACTTGAGCAAACAACACTTACCACGTGTTGCGATGGTTAAAAGAAGCACAGCACAGAGACAGAATCCTCCAGAAGTCATCCTGACCACTTGCATTCTGAAGCACTTTTAGTTAATATCGAGTTCTACCCAGCGATGGTCTTTGTGTCAGTGGTCTCGGGTAAATGACGCTGAAATGAAAAACTCAAAAGATCACCGTTTGACCAACGCAACGAATCGAATTACTCCCCAGCCTTGAAAAGCTTTTCCAGAATTAAAGATCCCAATAAACTATTCACGCCGGAGGACTATGGAGATGCACCCCGAAGATTCGAGATAATGTTCGTCATACATTTTCTATAAGTCGACAATCACGCACACATTTCATGTCCCGGTATCCGGTTCTACCCCTACCACAAATCATTACAGCGGGGAAAATTATCAATTCAAATTACTTTCAGACTCAATGTTCAAACTTATCACTGTTCAAACAAACCCAGCACCAACCGAGCAACCCGCGACAGAGTGAACCCAACGCGGTCACCTCAGCAACGGGGCGAGAGTCAATCAGCGCAGCATTGGCGGGAACGAAAATTGGAAATATCTTCAGCTGATCTTGTGGCGGTGTGCTAAGTGACTGATAAACAAAGCCGGAACATCGCCTTCTCCCCCGAAAGACGCAACGCACCGAACGACCAGTGTGGCAGGTTCATCAAGGTATGGCAAGGTGGCGTCGAATTCATATTAATAATTAAAATAATTAATTAGCCAAACAAAGGCAAACACCGCAGCGGCCGGCCCGGTCGCAAAAGGATAAGGAAACTCGATCCTTCCAATCGAACTAGTGCTTCCCGTAGTCGCCCGTCCCGGCCGGCCGCCTTGGCAGAAAGTGGCACAACTTGCTACCACCGCATCGCTCTACCACTATAACTCACCTCTGGTGTAACATTAGACACGCCGCAAGACAAAACTTTCCGCGGCCTCGTTCGCTACTCAACACACACACACACGCGCGCGCGCGCGCTCGGAAAGGGTGGCAGGGAGGGCTCAACTCAAACAGATCGTCTCCCGTTTCCTCACGGATGCGCGGTAACCTCACTGTTCCGCAGATGGGAACCGCACGAGGCGCGCTACCGACAACTACGGTGGCCATCCGTGCAAGACGCGCAATAGCAACCGGTCCTACCGGAGCAAAAATCAATTTAAGTCTATCGTAATTTATATGCGCTTTATCTTAACTAATCTCCAACTCTTAATTTGATATTATAAGAAACATAAACAACTTTAATAATATAATGTGGTCTAGGTCTTAGGAATCTAGCCCGGTCCTTTTGTGCCAATTTCCCGATGGCATTCTACAACAACAAAACCTTTCCGTTTCCGCAGAAGGATTGCGTCCATACACATACAACACACAAGACACACGTCCTGAACGCTGCGCCGTACGGTGGAACAGACGGAGCAGAGTCTACCTTCACCCCGGGAGCGTGTTTCGTATGATTCGTGATTTTCTATTGAGGCATAAATAATTACTTATTATTATTGCGAATCAACACAGCCGGGCGAGCGCGCGGGCACGGAGCAGTCAATGTCTGTGGCGATCTGAAGATCCTTCAGCATGCCACTGCTGCCATCTTCACACGCTCTCGACGCGTTTGCACGGTTTCACACACGCCACGCCACGCCACGTACGGGTGGAAATCGGAGAAACGGCTCCTTCGAGAACACCACGTAACGGTTGATGAAGTTATTCTTAGGAACCCCGAAGTCATAAATCAGCACGGGCGGACCGGCACCGTTCCCGGGACCGTGCCCAGAGCACCCATCGTCGTATGGACAGGCGCTCGCTATTTCTGGAAGATGAATATCCCTGAAAATTGCGAAGGATGATTCTTTCTTCCATCCTCCGGAGCACCGGAGCGGCCGGAAGTTTCCATTTTCAAGGCGTTGCGTTTGATCGGATTCGCAAGTGCCATCATCCGATTAGGTGCGTCCTCGACGAGTCTCGACGGGCGGTTGGGAGGCACATAATTTAAGGGTTTCACACGACACGAACCGACGACAGGCGTAACGTCGGCGACAAGACCGCTTGAGTCAAGTATCGACAAGCGGATAGTTATCGATGCTGGGTGCGTAGCGGGGTGTCCCACAGCAGTAGTGACTTAGCGCCTCTAACGTGTTCAACTGAGTGTGTTCATATATTTTGTCCAAGTTCCTTCAGACACAGCTTTCTTCGATAAGAAATCACAGCTCAGATGGGTTGAGATCCCACCCGGACACTATGAGTTTCACGTAATTTTACAAAAGATTATTCCAAAATTTACTTGATCTCCTAAAACTTGTCTCAGAACACTTGCTCATGGAAACCTCATTATGCTCCGGTGAGCTCTCATTACTCTCCCTGCACGCGTTATTGGTCCAAGTTTAATAAGAAATTATTCCCAGCTATGGCGCAGTCATATTAACGATTCAACCTACAACCCATCCGCACGCTCCACACCCCTTTCTCCCGGATGGCCTCCGCTCCGGCGAAAGGGTTCGTGAATTAGACGACGATACTGCTGATGACGTGTGCGATGATTATAGTGCGACTCGCGTATGGGTATGGCCATACGCGATCCACCCCGCCGGAGCGGGCCGCGTACGTGTCGCCGAAGTGAATTGGGAGAATTTATAGAATATTTAAATTACTTCTTTATCAAACGTCGTCGGGAAAGACGTCGAGTGCTGATGAACTTTGCTCCACCGAAGACTACACGCGACTGGATCCTTCGGTGGCCTGCGGAACGGGAACGTTGTTGCAGCGATTTTCCCCGTGGCACGCCATACACTCGAGCGAACCCTGGTAGGCAGCGTGCGGCAAGGAGCAGAAGTGTCTTCCTCCTTCCTGCCGGTGGACGCAACCGCGGGTAAACAGAAACACGTGGCCGCTTACGGAGGCGGCGCGCACGTGGACACACTCGTAGTGGCCGTGCACTATCGGCAGCGCGGTACGCAGCGGACGAATGAAGCTGACCAGGCTGCTGTTGGTCTGTTGTACCGTCTCCTCGTCGCACGTCACCACCGGGACCTCGCTGCCGAGGGAGCAGTCCTCCTCACCGTAGCAAAAATCACAATCGAGGCCATATCCTTGAAGAAGTAACAACGGGCAGAAGGTAACAAAACAATCACTCCATTCAGCGCGAACGTTGACCGAAATGGGCCACCTTGAAAGTGGCTGCTACTAACCTGTTTTCGCGACAAGTAGCAGTCCCAGTAGTGATGCGGACAAAAAGCGCATTTCGAAGCCGAGAGAGAAAGAGAGGGAGAGAACATGTGCAAGACAACACACAATATTCGGAGACAAACTGCACCGAAACTACGCGCCGTTCAATGCGTGCACTTTGTTCGAGGTGCAGTTGCAGGCACCGGTAAGTTCCTCTGTCGGCGGCCGTCCGTTGACTGACTGCAGCGAATGCAACTGCAGCGGTGATCGGGCGTTGCATCTGGCGTTGCTGAACCCGGCGTTGGTGTTGGTGTTATTTTCTCCAAAAGCAATCAATTGCTTCGAGACGTGTGGATTGTGTGGCTCAGCCGGTGTCGCCGGTGCTTGTGTCGAGTTGCAGCAAGTGCAAGGCTGAAGGTGCGTTATGCAAACGGTTTTTTACTACACATTTGTTTGCGTGGTGCAGGTGAAGCCGGAGAAGAAGGTACGGCTGGGAGCACAAAAGGCAAAAACGACGTTCGATCGCGAAGAGATCATCGGCGAACGTGAGCTTCGATAGGTGGGACTTGTTGATTTGTAGCAATTCAATGCAAATACTCACAAGTGTGATGTTACTCTGTCAATCCTTCAGCTCGTTGTGAACGGGTGACAGAGATTTCTTCATTCCATATTTGTTGATCAAATGTCCCTGTAAAGCCCTATTGCAATATTTTAAATTTCTCTAGCTCAAAAAGAAATCTGAAAATGTTGAAAACCATTCACCCAGTTTGTATCCCACTCCCGCACCTTGCGTGCGGAATTATGTCGAACGCGTTTTATCCATCAATCCTCCCAAACAAAAACCATATTACATTCTCAGCCCAATCATTCGAAATTCGGTCACATTACTAAGTCATAACTGTCACAGTCGCTGCAGAGGACGTGAACAATCGCAGATCAACAGCGTAACTGCGAGAATGTCGACCTACCTGCAGCTTCCTTCAGTCCTTGTGCCCGGTTTTATTTATATCTTTTCAGCAAATCCTCCCCGAAACGGAAATACCCATCGGAAGCGCACACTTTACAATGGATGGATTGATGATTGAGAGACCAAACTGCTCAATTCCAGTGGCAACCCTCGTTGAACAATACCGGCCGACGCCGTCGCAGCCACCGACAGTACGAGTCTGCCAACCGCCAGCCTAAGGGCAGACGTCAATGGCAAGAATGTGCCGAAAAAATACATCGGGGAGGAATAGATATGTTTTATGAATGCCAACAGTAGAGTGACATCCTGGCCCCGGTTGAAATCGCTTTCGTTTTCATCTTAGTCTGATAAATGTGCTCCCGGAAGGAAGAAAAATTGATACACGATGCGTCTGGAATAAGTGTACGCATCTCAGCGGCGCGTATTTCACCATTATACATTTATGACGCCACGGCGGTAGCACACTTAGAGGTTGAGTGCAGCAAAAACAGCTCAGCAGCTCCCCCATAAATCCTCCAAGCGGTTCGACCGAAATTCAATCATAATACCTCACGACCCAGGAATCGAATCCATATGGCTTCGGATCATTCACGTCAGACGTTGACAAATGATTCGTAAATGAGAATATTATACAAATATCGGAGAGTATCTTCGCAGTGTAGTGCAACCAAATGTAATATCTGCTGAACGCGCCTGGCAAAAACAAAACCTCTGTCGGTTGGTGTCTGGTACGAAAGGTCGACCTTTTTTCTTCATTGAAATGATGATTTGTGGCGAATAATTAGTGCTCACGTTCAACTGCACCCAAAGATGAATGAGAAAACCACCATCGAAAGCAATTAAATTCCTAAGTCGTAAAAGCTTCTTAAACTGCTTCTTTCTGACGTAGTTAATAGTGGAACCTGTTTAGAAGCCGGCTGTAATTGTTCATCAGTGGTATGAAGCTCAGCTTAAATACTATCTTATTCAAAGCACAATGTTGGTATTGCAGTTAGAATACAATTACATCGCAGCTGGACGTGATATGCATTGAGCGAAAGGTTAACATTAAACACGTCGTGATGATAATTTTTTTATTAACGACCCTCCCTCGTCTAGATGACGTTATGACATGGCTTCAATTCACTTTTTAGAAGTAAATCATGTAATAGATATTGTTTTCATTTTACTACTCGCTATATACGGTATCGTGAGGTTTTAACTGAAAGTACACAATTCAAAGTTATTATAATTTTTAAGGAACATTTTCTTCAGATATGAGGGCAGAAAATTGTTAGTTTGGTTACACCTATAAAACGAATAAATTTCCTCAAGAAGCGAAATGTAATTGCATCGTTCACTTCCTATCATGCATAAATTCAACCATACCACGAAAGCGAATGTCGACGTCGACATTCGGAACGGAACGAATCCGCTCCGTTCTGCAAACGGAACGCGCTGCACCGACAGCGAACAGCCATCACTAGGACGGTTTGTTTACGTTTTGCTCGCTTGTGCATGTGCCGCTTAAAACGCGATTTCGGGTTTTTATCGTAAATAGTGCTTAAAAACCGTGCTTTTAGTGATATTTCGGTGGTGTTGTGTGTTAAGAAACGGTGCAGCAATATGGCTACGAAGACGGATAGCTTCGGCTTCAACGAAACGCAGCTGTTTCGCGTAGCCCGAGACTGTTCGCCGGACGACCATAAACATACACAAAACCTGGTGGAATCGAAAGACGATATGCTGTTTGTGTGGAATGCGAAAAACTGTTGCATTTTGGTGCTGAACTGGCGTGCGGCTGCATCTCGCAAGCAGGACGAGCTAAAGCATCAGGTAAACTACCAAACGCCACCCAATTATAATTGATTGCGAGCCGCTCGCAACCTAACCTCAAACATGCTGCGGTGCTGTCAGCCAGCCAGAAAACAGGGTTTGACGACGGGAACCATCCACGGCGCACCGGTAACGACCGATGTTGCAGGATATGTGTTTTTACACACCGCGTAACAGCACCTGGCGCGGTGCTGCTTTATGCGGCTTAAGCGAGTATATATTTTAAAAAATATATATTTGCTTACACACATTGATGAGAACTGCAGGCCAGAAGAATCTCCTTAGCCATCTTGTACGGCGTAAGCTGGTCACGGTTAACTATGAATAGATAGCATCCTCTCGAACGAGCCCGACAATCCACCTCCGGAAGGTGAAAACGACACCAGGGGAAAATCCAATTCATCCCAAATGAAATTTTTAAAAACTTTTTCCTTTACCGCAGCCCATCCGAACGCTAGTGCCACCGTCACCGGCTGCCGCTGTGTGTGCGCATCCAGCGCGGATGCATCCACCTTTTGGAAGTGCCGGAGCGCCGGTGCCCGGGTTTATCATTCACAAATTTATGCTCTGGACGAGCGAATAGCAGCGGGCTCATAAATTTCCATCCCCAACCCATTTATAAAATTATAACTCCCCGAGGTGATACGGTTCTGCCTGCCTGCTCTGCCGCGCGAGAGGATGAATGGACACGGTAAAACCGACCCACGACCACGCGGTAGGTGTAATGTAATGTCACCACCATCAGAGCACCATCCCCGGGATCGTATCCTCTCTCTCTCCAGCCGGATCCGTTTTGGGTCGTTTTGTCGAGATTTTGTTGCGATCTCACCGCGGGTGACACTGTCGGTCCCCGTGTCCATCAATATGCTTCGGGATGTGATAATGATTATGTCACGTCGATCATCGGATTTAGTGTGGCATTAAAAGCGAATGCAGTATAAGTATTGTGAGAAATATTTGGAAATGTGTGCAACTTTCCTCTTCCGTTTTAGGGCAAAATATTACCCACTGTCTCCTGGAGGTGGTTCTTCAGGTGGGGCTGGTGGAGTTTTTCATCTTTACACTTAGTCCAACGTGTACGTCTGCAATTGGCTGTATGTGTCTTCTCCATGGGTTGCGTCGTCCGTCCGTGCTTGTACCACTCCACTTGCCAGGAAGACCACTCGATGTCTAAAGCACATTTTTATTCCTACATGATACGAAAATCTTAACTCGCGCGATGCTGGTACGGTAGGCAAGCCCTCCCCTCCCCATTCCTTTGCGTTCTCTTGCGGCCCCAGGACGAAAGCAGCAGTATACATCCTTCTACGCACAGTGCGAGCAAGTGTTGAATAAGAAAATAGTGATGGAAGTCGTTTGTCTTGGGGCGTTCTTTTATTTGCCTTCCGATTGTCACTGCGTGAGTTTGGCATTCATTCTTGTCGCATCCCAACCGCCTAGTCCTTTTGTAGCTTGGCGTAGGAATTCGATGAGCTGTATGGATAACATCCGGGCGGGACCGTTGCGCACTGAGGAGGCCGGGGAAAACGGTTCCGAATCTCGAAGACGCGATTTGTGTGCGTGTGTGAAAGATGAAGCTGTGTGCCCAACGTTGGTTGTGCCACAATTTCTCATAGAACAAATATGTCATACGGGCAGAAGGACGTACAAACCAATTTCATCTCTATCTCGCTCATATCTCTTTCGCCATTTGCCTCCTTTCTCTCATACTACCACTCATACCTTTTTCCTTTAAAAAAGGATCCCCAGCTTAGGAGCTGTTTGACTCCGATCCTTCTTCACGTTGTTATCCTTTCTAGCCTGCGCTCGCCGGCGAGTGTACGGGAACAACACGCGATGAACAACCGACGATAAGACGCTCGATCGCTCGAGCGCGAGTGTGCAAAGTTGACGACATCCGCGAGTGTCGATTATTAGCTTCTTGATGTCATGAGGAAAGAAATAGATAAAAATGGTTGTACAACCTATCATCAAACACACGAAACGCCCCACGCCCCTCGGGGGACTGCGGATCAAATTCGGTTATGTTTGATGAGCATTTGGCTGGAAGCTGTCGTTGAGGAGGCTGACAAGGAGGAGAGGCGGTGGATCAAAATGAGTGTGGCCTTGGGACTGTGGTTGTTTTCGCGCGAGTGGATGAGATTGTCAACGTTCCTTTGTTGTGTGCTGGAGCGTTGGGGACGGGGCTATAAGATTAATAAGTAAACGGTGAAAAACTTTCTGCTGCCGAGCACGAACCGAGAACGAACAAATATAAGCCCACAACGAACGTGCGTGCGTTTCTGTGTGTCTGCAACATTGTTCCCGCGGTAACAATGGGCTTGGAAGGTTCGTAAACGTATCTCTAGCGTCGCTTAGTTTGTGGCTTTTATGACGATGTCGATAAATAGCAATCGTCAAACACTTCTTTGGAGAAGATTATGAAGTGTGCTGTGTGGCTTTATTCAACCGACGCGCTAGTTGCTCTGTACACTTTTTCTTCAGCAGCCAGCAACGGCGTCGCATAGGAAGATTCGGTGAAGAATAAGCAATATGGCCCAAATAGCTCTATTAAGACTTCATCAGACGGTGGAGAAAATTGGTGGCATAATGCACGGTACGTAGTGTACCAAACTATGGCCCGAATATCAACAGCTAGGAATCGTTTTTCTAGCATAATATCTGATTATCTTCCATATTCAATCCACATTCAACACAAAATTGCATTTAATGTGCCGTCTCTGGCGCATTCGTCCCAGCCACAGACCCACAGGTGGGCGTTCAAAAGATACTAAAAACTTATCACTTCACCCTCACACACCGAGACAAAAACTAGAGCACACCGACCGGAGAAAGGCGCATAATGCTTGGATAATCCTGCATTGACTCACCTCGCGAAAATGAAAACCATTTGCATAAAGAGTTCCGACACCACTAAGGACCGCTGCTAAGGTGTGTAAGGTGTTTTTTTTTATGGCACACCGGAAGAAAACTCAAAATGGCGGTGAGCAATGCAGCTGAAAAATGTGCAACAGACGAAAATTGAAAACTTCACTCTGCTTGCGTCGTACTGCGTTTTTTCCCCAATCTCGCCCATCGCAGGATGTGGAGCTTCTCTTCCTTTTCAGATCCTTATCCTAGAAGGGATGCAATAATCGTAAATAAAGTCATTGTTTCCGGTTAGCGGGATTGCATGCCGGCGATCCTTCCTCATTGATGCCAGATACGATAATGCGAGTCTGGACACTAGCTGTGCGAACCGATGCGCAGGAAGCCGAAGGACATTACCGCGACGGCCATAACTTTCGGCCACCAGCGGCCAGCAGTACTCTCAATCATGTCACGCATCATCGAACGTGGAAACGAAGGTCGGCGGTTGAAGCAGCTGTACATAACTCACACCTAGCTGCACGACGAATCCACCCGATATGATCCAATTTACTGACGGCCTTTTGGGAAGTGTTGCTTACGCCGTGGTAGTAGGCTCGTTTGGTGACCATCGACCCATTGGCCCTTTGGCCCGTGACGCGTGTCGTTGGCAGCGACTGCCGAATGGAAAGTGGATCCACGT
>KZ067848.1:34314-45627 GCA_002091845.1 Anopheles cracens
TCCCATCCCGCCTCCGCCCGCGTGCGTGCCTAACGATATAATGATCTATTATTATGATTATGGTCAGCGTCACCTTCGAGTCGTGTGGGGAGTGTCTACGGCCACCCGGGAGGCTGGAACTGGACCATAAATGAAGCCACTGTGGAAATGAAATCTTTCCACCACCACCCCACGGCACCCACTCGACCACTTTCCGTCCGCGGTTTTCCGAACGCGCGTGGAGAGCGCGTTTTCTGCCACCTTTTTGATTCCTGCGTTTAGGTCCTTTTTTTGCACTGTGCTGGGCGCTGTTTGTTTGATGTGATTTTTCACCGCCAAGCGTAACCAAGCGGCCAGTGGCGATGATTATTCTGGGCACACACACACATACCTTGGAATTGCATCGGGGAAGGACCGGAGAGGGGAGAGCAAAGAAATCCGTTTTATCGCGCCACTTGAAAGTGCAGCCAGAACAGGTATAATTATATTTTCCGTTTATTTCTCTTTTTACAGCTGCTGTGTGCTGCTGTGTGTATGTTCTTCTACAAGTTGGTGGCATGGGTTTTTGCCTTATCTTCATGCCATTATTACTGCAACGTCGATGGTTGTTTGAGTTGTAGATGAGAGAAAAATTGCTGCTCGATTCCGGTTCTACTTTTTAATATGAGAATACCTTACACGAACAATACGCCCGTGTGCGAAAACCCGCCAACAGATGGTGCAATATTACGCCAAAATGTCCATTGGTATGCCTTATTGGTGCTTTTGCCTTGCGAGAACGCACAATTGGGTGTAAAGAGTTCTCCGGCCTTCTTAGAAACGCCTGAAAGTATGCAATTTGTATCCCACCGTATCCCAATCGTCCCAACGATGGTATATCCATGTTTGTAGTTGCCACTGTTTTGGCATGCATGGATCCTGTCGCGACAAACATGTTCACCTAGGGTGGGAGGTCACCGGGCGCGAGTTTTTGCTTTGGTGATTTTTCGCGTTTATTTTTTTCCTTTTACCGTCGATGACGCATTGAAGTGTGTGCCTGTTCGCGATGTGTGCGCCCGCGTGAAGCACGAGCCCCAAGGTCTTGTCGCACTTGGCTGCTACAAATCTCCAACCGATTTATGATTATAAGCCTCCGCCCGCGTGCGTGCCTAACGATATAATGATCTATTATTATGATTATGGTCAGCGTCACCTTCGAGTCGTGTGGGGAGTGTCTACGGCCACCCGGGAGGCTGGAACTGGACCATAAATGAAGCCACTGCCACCACTGGCACACCGGGAGTGTCGTAGTATGGCCCGGCTCTTATCTCTTCGATCATCAAAAAGCAGGCCAAGCATAGCAGCTAGCCGGCGCAGGGGGCCAGGCGAGGTTGCGCGATGTTTCTGATACGTATCCATCATCTATTAACCAATTTAATTCACAGGCCATTTGTCAAGGCTGATGGGCAAACATCTGTTACTGCATCCGCTTCCGGACGGATAATGGGCCGGGTGGAATATGGGGTAGCTGGTGCGTTTTTTGCCTTCTCTGTCGCTGCTTCGTCCGTGCTGAGTCTCCTGGGAAACACTTCGTTCCAGGGTGGTACGCAGGAAGAGCCAGCGAGGACACGTTGCTGGATGTTGATTTGATTTTCCGTCATCGTCCCTCCATCAATACGACCCAGGGGGGAAGGGGTGGGTGTTGGTTGTTATATTTATCAAGCGCGGTGTGAAAAAGAAACAATATCACCTAGCATTACGATTACGGCAACAAAATTGCGTCCCTTTCGCTCCACAAAAGGTGCTAACCGTGTTTGGACAGGTTTACTTTTATCTTTTCTTGCAAGTGTGATCCACACTCCAGTTAGAATTAAGTAGTAAATAACACTGCAACTGTATTTTACTGTACCTTATCAGTTTTATTTACATTCCTAGCTCACAAAAACCGTGTGATGTAATTACTGCAAAATTGTGCTTTCTTGAAAGCCAAACAACAACATGAAAGCCTTGTTCTCAACAGATTGCTCACTCTCGGCGAAGGCTTGACGTTCAGCCGCTGGAAGAAACCGGCCGCTGTGCCTTATGAACTTCGATGAAGTGGAAAATTCAAGCTGTACAGCATCCTTTCATCACCCAGCGAGATAATTTCCCTTGCCTGGTCGTGCACAGACGGAAACAGACGGAAACAGCTCGAGTGCGCGGGTTTGTACTTCCGGGCGGTTTTTGATGCTTTGTAATTTTATTTATTTCTTCCATGTTTGTAGTTGCCACTGTTTTGGCATGCATGGATCCTGTCGCGACAAACATGTTCACCTAGGGTGGGAGGTCACCGGGCGCGAGTTTTTGCTTTGGTGATTTTTCGCGTTTATTTTTTTCCTTTTACCGTCGATGACGCATTGAAGTGTGTGCCTGTTTGCGGTGTGTGCGCCCGCGTGAAGCACGAGCCCCAAGGTCTTGTCGCACTTGGCTGCTACAAATCTCCAACCGATTTATGATTATAATTATTGCCGACCGAGATCTCTCCGTCCGGTTCCGGTTTCCTGGTTGGAACCATCGGTCGGGCGGGCGGGAATGCCCAGATCGCGCACCAACGCAACCGCAGTGGTACCACACGCGTGCCGGCAGAAGAAAATTCCGCCTACGGAAGTCAAAGGAACGCGCAAGAGGCCATCATGCATGCACAAGTACACACTCGTGCCGGGTCGGCGTTCGTTTTTGCGCTCACACACCACGCTTTCCACGGGTGCGAGGTTCCGTGGGCAAGCGGCGGGAACCAATTTCATCTATACCAACACACATCCGGCTCCATTCATTCTGTCCACCGTTGATTTCTTCCGTCCCCGCGGGCGGATGCGAACCAGAGAAGCGAGCGAGAGAACCCACCGCGTGACCACGCCCGCGTGTCTCGAGAAAAAAAAACATAAACCGGCACCAAATCGTCCACCCCGAGAAGGAGAATATTTTCACGAAATTTACATTTTTTCTCTTTGCCTCTTCCTGAACGACACACCCGTGTCTGCAGAACTCTCATTGCCGAGGCCAATAATCGTGCTTCTTCATGACTTCCGTCCGTTGCCGGTATGTCCAGCGTCCGCCTTCTCGAGGGGCTCCCTTGAGAGGGGCTACCCGCACCTCATTGACGGTTCAGCCATCCAACCGATTCCGGACTCGCGCCACGATCACCGAATCGTGACGGTGTTGATGAATCCTTTCTAATTTAGTTTGAATTTCACACCTCGTTATGAGATTTTTTTCCGCTGTTGTGTCGCTCTTGTTTTCACTTAACCAGCGCCGTGGGTAGTGAAGATTGAACGTAATGGAAAATGGACTTTTTTTAATTATTGTTCGCCGCCAGAAAAGTTCATGATAAAATGCAGGTAAATAAACAACGGAACGGAACTCGAAAAAGCGCACCGCAGGGAGGAACTAAATTAATTAATCCGAACTTTTGAGGTGCGCCCGGGGAAGCATGGGATGGGATGAATTTTACGCCATCATAAATAAGTTTTCACCTTCAATTGACTTCCGGTGGTAGACACGATTGGTATTTTAAAATTAAAGAAAAAAATACCATCGTTGGGACGATTGGGATACGGTGGGATACAAATTGCATACTTTCAGGCGTTTCTAAGAAGGCCGGAGAACTCTAAGAGCAACTGTCCGCTGGAGTGAATCGTTTACGTCTCAGAAAGCAGGACGGACAGAGAAAGGCGAAAAAAATCCAGCATCACTTAACAAAATAATAAATAGCTAACAATTTCGTTTGAATGCCAATTTATGCACCCTCTCGGAGTTCCGTCCCTGGCCGCGTGTACGTGTTGACGCGAATCGAAGCAAATCCTTCGGGCGCAACTCTTTCGCCGGAAGCAACCATAGACGATATTGAAAGGAAGGAGCAAACGCACACAACAGCAAAAAAAAAATAACAATTTCGTTTGAATGCCAATTTATGCACCCTTTCGGAGTTCCGTCCCTGGCCGCGTGTACGTGTTGACGCGAATCGAAGCAAATCCTTCGGGCGCAACTCTTTCGCCGGAAGCAACCATAGACGATATTGAAAGGAAGGAGCAAACGCACACAACAGCAAAAAAAAACATAAACCGGCACCAAATCGTCCACCCCGAGAAGGAGAATATTTTCACGAAATTTACATTTTTTCTCTTTGCCTCTTCCTGAACGACACACCCGTGTCTGCAGAACTCTCATTGCCGAGGCCAATAATCGTGCTTCTTCATGACTTCCGTCCGTTGCCGGTATGTCCAGCGTCCGCCTTCTCGAGGGGCTCCCTTGAGAGGGGCTACCCGCACCTCATTGACGGTTCAGCCATCCAACCGATTCCGGACTCGCGCCACGATCACCGAATCGTGACGGTGTTGATGAATCCTTTCTAATTTAGTTTGAATTTCACACCTCGTTATGAGATTTTTTTCCGCTGTTGTGTCGCTCTTGTTTTCACTTAACCAGCGCCGTGGGTAGTGAAGATTGAACGTAATGGAAAATGGACTTTTTTTAATTATTGTTCGCCGCCAGAAAAGTTCATGATAAAATGCAGGTAAATAAACAACGGAACGGAACTCGAAAAAGCGCACCGCAGGGAGGAACTAAATTAATTAATCCGAACTTTTGAGGTGCGCCCGGGGAAGCATGGGATGGGATGAATTTTACGCCATCATAAATAAGTTTTCACCTTCAATTGACTTCCGGTGGTAGACACGATTGGTATTTTAAAATTAAAGAAAAAAATACCATCGTTGGGACGATTGGGATACGGTGGGATACAAATTGCATACTTTCAGGCGTTTCTAAGAAGGCCGGAGAACTCTATACACCCAATTGTGCGTTCTCGCAAGGCAAAAGCACCAATAAGGCAGACCAATGGACATTTTGGTGTAATATTGCACCATCTGTTGGCGGTTTTTCGCACACGGGCGTATTGTTCGTGTAAGATATTCTCATATTAAAAAGTAGAACCGGAATCGAGCAGCAATTTTTCTCTCATCTACAACTCAAACAACCATCGACGTTGCAGTAATAATGGCATGAAGATAAGGCAAAAACCCATGCCACCAGGCCGGTCCCGATTGCAAAGCGCAACATAAAACAACCAGCATCAACATAATCATCAGAAGCATATCATGCGCCTCGCCGTCGTCGTCGTCGTTGGTTCGTTTTCTCCAGCGACGACAAAATTAACCTTCTTCGTAGCGGTGCAACAACAATGTGTATGTGCTGTCGTACGTACCAGCAGCAGTGTGTTGGTTCCTGCAGGATGTGCCGGAACTGCCGGAGCTTCCATCCCGCGCGAGCGCGCCGCATGTTGTGATTATCCACGCTGAACATTCCCAATTAAAAATTTGTTTTTCTTTGTCAAAACAGAAACATCAGCCCGGATGGGAGTCGAGGCGAGAAGGCTGCAAAAGGAACAGCCGCTGCTTTGCCTCGCGAACGGGGACCCCCCCCCCCCCCCCCCCCCCCGAATGTGTTGTGACACAGCTCGATTGTTCGTTAATAAGCAGCACATTGGATGCAACGATCCACTAAATGGATGACGCCGTTTTAGCCATGGACAGTTTAAGGACACTTTGTCCGAACTGGGTTTTTGCGCCACGCGCCTGGCGTCGTCGTCAATTCCATTTCCATAAATCATAAGTTTTACAGCGTGCAGTCAGCGTTAGTAGTGAAGTTCACTGATGCCGTCGTTGTCGTTGTCGTTAGATGGTCTAGGGTCGTAAAATTTGATGCCCGGTTGCCACCGCGTTTGCCTTTGCGACGAAACTTGAGCGGTATCAATTTTTACATCCACCCAGCACGACGCAAACAGCAACATAACAATCTTATAAGCGATCGAATTGCAACATGCAGAAATGGCTAAATGTGTTCCAAATTTAGGGAGCAACGCACAAACACTGTGCCATAAAAGTTTATTGTGCGCGTTCTGCACTCTCTCTCTCTCTCTCCACCCCCACCGGAACTGGATGATCGTGACCGTCGCCGTTGAGTGTGTGTGTGTGTGGTGGAAAACGCATGCAGCAAACAGGAAGAAAAAAAAACAAACAAGCAACAGGAAAGTAAGCGGAAAATTTGTTCACTTCATTTTTCCTTGCGTCCTACCCTCCCCCCTCCCCCTTCCACAACCCTTCACAACACAAACTCGTCTTCTCCTTTCGCTCCCCCCCGGCCGGTCCCGATTGCAAAGCGCAACATAAAACAACCAGCATCAACATAATCATCAGAAGCATATCATGCGCCTCGCCGTCGTCGTCGTCGTTGGTTCGTTTTCTCCAGCGACGACAAAATTAACCTTCTTCGTAGCGGTGCAACAACAATGTGTATGTGCTGTCGTACGTACCAGCAGCAGTGTGTTGGTTCCTGCAGGATGTGCCGGAACTGCCGGAGCTTCCATCCCGCGCGAGCGCGCCGCATGTTGTGATTATCCACGCTGAACATTCCCAATTAAAAATTTGTTTTTCTTTGTCAAAACAGAAACATCAGCCCGGATGGGAGTCGAGGCGAGAAGGCTGCAAAAGGAACAGCCGCTGCTTTGCCTCGCGAACGGGGAAGAAGAATGTCTTGTTGCTTGAGACACTCCACGGGCCCAACCTCCGTCGCCGCCGTATCGAAGAATGGACCGCGATGTTTCGCGAATCGTACTTCCACAGATGGTATCAGGATTAATGCAGCTTTCCGCTCGTCGAGCTTGATCTTTTGTTCGGGTTGCCTTCCGTTCCATGTACATGGAGTGCCGCAATGTTTGTACTAAATCATACAAAAATAATAGCGGGCAAATAATTGCATTTTAATTTCGTCAGGCTTCGGAAGAGAGTCCCTGTTTCGGGGAGAAAATGATGTTTGTTTTAATGGAACCAATACACCCCCCCCCCCCCCCCCCCCTATTACTGTGCGGTGTCTTCTTGTTTCGTTTCGCTTTGCTGCTGGTAGCGTAATCGCTTTCGTGACCATATTTCGCACAGATACGGCTGACATTAGCCTCTATAGGCGATGGTCGCCGTACCGGGTGAAACAGCGGAAACTGCCCCCCTCCCCACCCACTCATCAGTGCACTATTCGCTGGAAAAACCATGCGTCCAATGCAAAGCGCCACCGGGCGTCTCCATCTACCGGAATTCGCTTTGTGACGAACGATTGTGGATCCCGCAGGTGGCGCTACTTTTCATCTTTATTCGCCTCTGTGGAGGCGAACTGAACTGCAAGAAATGTGTGTCCCGCGTTCATCCCTCCACCCTTTTTTTGCTTTGCCAGTAGAGATCTCGAAAATTATTTATTATAATACACATGCCCGCCTAATAAGGACTCCCCGACCGTGGCTGATAAGCCGAACCGGTGGTGGGGCATTATCCCTAAGGCGGGGCGGATGCATTTGGGTATGACACGAACGAGAACCCTCATCAAGAGAGTGCGAAGCGGCACGGAGCGGGGAACACACACGTGTGTGTGTGTGTGTGTGTGTGGTGGAAAACGCATGCAGCAAACAGGAAGAAAAAAAAACAAACAAGCAACAGGAAAGTAAGCGGAAAACTATACCAAAGATAGGTAAACAGAATGTATTTCATACAGGAATGGAGTCTACCAGCACTGGAGTTCATTTCTCGAATCGAAACCCCTCTGCGAAAGAAAGCGATTCCATTGCACGACGGGGTGCGCTTATCGCTTGGTTCAGCAAATTTCTCGGCGGCTGCTCGCGGCGAACATTGCACTGGAATTCATCTAACGAAAAACATCAGCTCCCATTAGCCGGGAAACAAGTTCACCTATCAGATTTTTTGTCAGAAGCATAATAGGAGCCAACCGACACACAGCGCGCTGCCTTGCGCGTCTTTATCCACCCACCCCCACTCGAAGGAGTCCGCCCGAAATCCATTTCGTTCGCGAACGACGCCCGACCACTCGGGGGAAGGTGAGTATGGTTCTTTTTTTATCATTAACAACCTATCAGCGGTGGTGAGCAAGCGGCCAGCCTCGAGGAACGCACGAGAGGAGGAATCGTTCGCGCAAGGGAGAGAGGGCGCCTTCGGCTCTGGGGTCTATAATTTGCCTGCATAAACATATACGATCCATTGTGCAGCAGGCAGGCAGGCAGGCAAGCGAGCAAGCAGCATCTGCGGGAGGGTTGCTTGCGTTGCGGAGCGGAGACATGTATTTGGAACCGGGAACCGAAGATACGTACCGGGGTGGCCCGGTTTTTCCTGCCTGCCATGTCGCGTTCGTTGTACGCCGGTGTGTTCCCTGAATTAACCTGGAATTAAAAGTCCGCTTTCTTCGCCTTAAGGAGAAGACACACAATTTTTATAATTCATCGCGATGGGAAGATGCACAGCGCGAATAGATGCAGCGCGATGTGCGAGGATAACGAACGGCACAGAGAGCAGGGCATCCACGGAGGCATTGCTTTGCACGGCATGCTTAGGTCTTACTGTGCGGTGTCTTCTTGTTTCGTTTCGCTTTGCTGCTGGTAGCGTAATCGCTTTCGTGACCATATTTCGCACAGATAAGGCTGACATTAGCCTCTATAGGCGATGGTCGCCGTACCGGGTGAAACAGCGGAAACTGCCCACCTCCCCACCCACTCATCTGTGCACTATTCGCTGGAAAAACCATGCGTCCAATGCAAAGGAAAGGAATGAGTTGAGAGGCAAACTCGATAATCCGATACTAAGCGATAGAAAAATGGCGACTGAAAATGTACGTCAAGTTCATAGTTCATTTTGTACTTCTTATTGTAGAAACTAACCTATACCAAAGATAGGTAAACAGAATGTATTTCATACAGGAATGGAGTCTACCAGCACTGGAGTTCATTTCTCGAATCGAAAATACCATCGTTGGGACGATTGGGATACGGTGGGATACAAATTGCATACTTTCAGGCGTTTCTAAGAAGGCCGGAGAACTCTATACACCCAATTGTGCGTTCTCGCAAGGCAAAAGCACCAATAAGGCAGACCAATGGACATTTTGGTGTAATATTGCACCATCTGTTGGCGGTTTTTCGCACACGGGCGTATTGTTCGTGTAAGATATTCTCATATTAAAAAGTAGAACCGGAATCGAGCAGCAATTTTTCTCTCATCTACAACTCAAACAACCATCGACGTTGCAGTAATAATGGCATGAAGATAAGGCAAAAACCCATGCCACCAACTTGTAGAAGAACATACACACAGCAGCACACAGCAGCTGTAAAAAGAGAAATAAACGGAAAATATAATTATACCTGTTCTGGCTGCACTTTCAAGTGGCGCGATAAAACGGATTTCTTTGCTCTCCCCTCTCCGGTCCTTCCCCGATGCAATTCCAAGGTATGTGTGTGTGTGCCCAGAATAATCATCGCCACTGGCCGCTTGGTTACGCTTGGCGGTGAAAAATCACATCAAACAAACAGCGCCCAGCACAGTGCAAAAAAAGGACCTAAACGCAGGAATCAAAAAGGTGGCAGAAAACGCGCCCTCCACGCGCGTTCGGAAAACCGCGGACGGAAAGTGGTCGAGTGGGTGCCGTGGGGTGGTGGTGGAAAGATTTCATTTCCCCCCTGAGGTCACACGGTTAACGACGGGACCCGGACGGTACTCGAGACACGCGGGCGTGGTCACGCGGTGGGTTCTCTCGCTCGCTTCTCTGGTTCGCATCCGCCCGCGGGGACGGAAGAAATCAACGGTGGACAGAATGAATGGAGCCGGATGTGTGTTGGTATAGATGAAATTGGTTCCCGCCGCTTGCCCACGGAACCTCGCCACCCGTGGAAAGCGTGGTGTGTGAGCGCAAAAACGAACGCCGACCCGGCACGAGTGTGTACTTGTGCATGCATGATGGCCTCTTGCGCGTTCCTTTGACTTCCGTAGGCGGAATTTTCTTCTGCCGGCACGCGTGTGGTACCACTGCGGTTGCGTTGGTGCGCGATCTGGGCATTCCCGCCCGCCCGACCGATGGTTCCAACCAGGAAACCGGAACCGGACGGAGAGATCTCGGTCGGCAATAATTATAATCATAAATCGGTTGGAGATTTGTAGCAGCCAAGTGCGACAAGACCTTGGGGCTCGTGCTTCACGCGGGCGCACACACCGCAAACAGGCACACACTTCAATGCGTCATCGACGGTAAAAGGAAAAAAATAAACGCGAAAAATCACCAAAGCAAAAACTCGCGCGCGGTGACCTCCCACCCTAGGTGAACATGTTTGTCGCGACAGGATCCATGCATGCCAAAACAGTGGCAACTACAAACATGGAAGAAATAAATAAAATTACAAAGCATCAAAAACCGACCGGAAGTACAAACCCGCGCACTCGAGCTGTTTCCGTCTGTTTCCGTCTGTGCACGACCAGGCAAGGGAAATTATCTCGCTGGGTGATGAAAGGATGCTGTACAGCTTGAATTTTCCACTTCATCGAAGTTCATAAGGCACAGCGGCCGGTTTCTTCCAGCGGCTGAACGTCAAGCCTTCGCCGAGAGTGAGCAATCTGTTGAGAACAAGGCTTTCATGTTGTTGTTTGGCTTTCAAGAAAGCACAATTTTGCAGTAATTACATCACACGGTTTTTGTGAGCTAGGAATGTAAATAAAACTGATAAGGTACAGTAAAATACAGTTGCAGTGTTTTTTACTACTTAATTCTAACTGGAGTGTGGATCACACTTGCAAGAAAAGATAAAAGTAAACCTGTCCAAACACGGTTAGCACCTTTTGTGGAGCGAAAGGGACGCAATTTTGTTGCCGTAATCGTAATGCTAGGTGATATTGTTTCTTTTTCACACCGCGCTTGATAAATATAACAACCAACACCCACCCCTTCCCCCCTGGGTCGTATTGATGGAGGGACGATGACGGAAAATCAAATCAACATCCAGCAACGTGTCCTCGCTGGCTCTTCCTGCGTACCACCCTGGAACGAAGTGTTTCCCAGGAGACTCAGCACGGACGAAGCAGCGACAGAGAAGGCAAAAAACGCACCAGCTACCCCATATTCCACCCGGCCCATTATCCGTCCGGAAGCGGATGCAGTAACAGATGTTTGCCCATCAGCCTTGACAAATGGCCTGTGAATTAAATTGGTTAATAGATGATGGATACGTATCAGAAACATCGCGCAACCTCGCCTGGCCCCCTGCGCCGGCTAGCTGCTATGCTTGGCCTGCTTTTTGATGATCGAAGAGATAAGAGCCGGGCCATACTACGACACTCCCGGTGTGCCAGTGGTGGCAGTGGCTTCATTTATGGTCCAGTTCCAGCCTCCCGGGTGGCCGTAGACACTCCCCACACGACTCGAAGGTGACGCTGACCATAATCATAATAATAGATCATTATATCGTTAGGCACGCACGCGGGCGGAGGCAGGATGGGA
>KZ067849.1:17795-28240 GCA_002091845.1 Anopheles cracens
TGCTGGACTGGACAACATAATACCTGCTTGCAGCGACGTGGATCCTCTGTAGTTTACAGATCTATTAAATGCATGATTTATGAAAGTAGATAATGAAGAAATAAACACATTCTAAATCTTTTCCATATCTGTTTATAACCAATCTGCTTGTGGCATGTCTCCAATATTTGTTTTATACAATCTTCTTAATGTTACTACATGTTTCCACAATTGCAGATTTCAGTTCTCCAAGTTTAATTTCTCCTAGTACATTCCATCGTATCAATCTTCTATTTTATCTAGATGATTGATAGAATAGTAGAGTTTTTTTTAGTAGATATTAACGTTTTCTAATAGAACCAATGCGCTCATGGTAGAAAAAAGTTTTCTAGAAGTTGTGTGTAGAACTTGCACCTTAGGATTCATTTAGTGGCTGAGTTGAACTGAGCGTAAAAATTAGATTTCTAGTTATATTTCCCAAAACATCGACTAAAACATCAATTATTCAACACCGAGAAATGAAGAATTCAATCTCCCAAATACTAGCATTAAAATTTGATTTTGATTGTGAAGATTTTGAGCTTGATTCTCCGTGTTTATTTTGGCGTTTATATATAAGTTATAATTAAAAAAAACAAAATCACAAATTCAATTTAATACTATAACTGAGTGGACTTTTTGCTTTAAACTTGACTTGTCAAAAATAGTTTTAACTGAAATAATGAAAACATTACATTTTCGTAAACTATTATTTTCCTTTCACAAACACGTCTTGATAAATTAAGCTGCAAAAATCGAAAAAAAATACACTCTACGCAGAACACAAATTGCGAAGATAGTCCTTTCCACAAGCCCAAATTTCGGAACAGAATTACACACTCAGTTGGTTCCGGTGGCGGGGCTTTCGGGCGACGCAAATGATGTTTGTCCAAGGTATTATGCATGAATTTGACGATATGCATATGTGCGCAAGGGGTAAGCAGCCCCGGCTCCGGCCCCTGACCGGGGCGGAACGTATCCCATGCGCGGGGCGCGCATCCTTTCCGTGCGAGCTGGTGAAGATGACGGGTTTCCTAACGCTGCCGGCTGCCGGGATGTTCAATGCATAAATTCTACAGATCTACCGGCGCAATCGGCGGTTACCGACGTTGTAGTAACGTTTTGTGGCAGTAGCAAATCGTTTTTCAAGTTTTGTATTTTTATTTGCCTGTGGTGTTATTCAATTCTATTACTCATGTTTGTTCACGATTGTTTCCATTTGAGCTGTTATTTATTCTTCATATTCGTATGCGTGAAAATTTTCGCAATTAATTTCTTCATTTTTTCAATTTTGAGTGCATTCTGATGATTATTATTATATTTCGGATTTTCTATTTAGAGTTTAGAGCGTATATGTATGTTAGTATGAATTTTGAGATTTCTTGCAATTTATTTCAAACTCAATCTATGTTTACCCTCTCTTCTTTCTATTTTCCCTTGTTTTTTTGTTTTTTATTTTTGTTTTTATAATTAATTTTTTATTAATGAATTTCAAACTTTAATTCTATTGTTACTACCTCCACATTCTTTTTTAACTCTTTAATTTTGGTTTATATGATTGAAGGCTTGTTATATGCCGTTGATTATTCATTTAAAAAAAAAAATCACACACAACAACGCAAACTCAAATTTACATGCCCAAACCGTTGAAGATTCGCGGACAGCTTTGTGTGTGCACAAGTAATTACCGCTGCCGTCTCACCTACCGCGATCCCGTGCCGGGTCCGCCCGGGGGAAAGATTTATCGACACCGTGCCGTTGCAACACGTTGCTGCACCAGGCCACCAGGAGCGGCGAAAAAATATGGATATATGTTGAACTATAGAGAGGAAAAAAAACGCACGCACACACACACGCACATTGCGGAACAGAATTACACACTCAGTTGGTTCCGGTGGCGGGGCTTTCGGGCGACGCAAATGATGTTTGTCCAAGGTATTATGCATGAATTTGACGATATGCATATGTGCGCAAGGGGTAAGCAGCCCCGGCTCCGGCCCCTGACCGGGGCGGAACGTATCCCATGCGCGGGGCGCGCATCCTTTCCGTGCGAGCTGGTGAAGATGACGGGTTTCCTAACGCTGCCGGCTGCCGGGATGTTCAATGCATAAATTCTACAGATCTACCGGCGCAATCGGCGGTTACCGACGTTGTAGTAACGTTTTGGAAACAGAGGAACATTAAGCATGAGGAATTAAAAAAAATAAAAAAGGGAACTAAAGAAGAGCGAAAGAGCGAGCTGGCATAAAGCGGTTCGTGTTTTTTTTATTGCGCGAGCCCTAATGACAGCGAAAAGGGTTGTTAACATCTCTATAAATGTTACACACACGTGCAGGCCGTCGTCGTCGTCGTCGCCGTCGTGTTTGTTCGTTCGATTTGGCTCATTTTTTTCTCCTGCGCTAGGTGTGTGTGTGTGTGTCGTTGCCACCAAATTGTTGCGAGCATGCGAATAAAAAACTCATATCAGCGATAAATGAGGATGACGCAGAAATCGCAAATCGTGCGACTGGCAAATAGAGCGGTGGAAAGAGGAACGAAAAAAAGCGACGATACACGGGCCGGCAAGTGAAGCAAAAATTAACGAAAGCCATCAAATCAGTGGGAGAAAGTGAGAAGCGAAGTGCGCGATAGGAGCGCGTCAAAGTGTGTGATGATAACAAAGGGTGCTAGAAGAGGCTGACGGGATGGGAAGTGCAAAATAACAAGCAGGAAATCGCTTGTAGCAAAAGGCAACACATACAGACACACGCGGGTTTGCAAGAAAAAAAAATTTAAAAAAAAACGCTATTTTATGAAGTGCTCCTTATCGTTCAATATTTCAAAATGCCTATCCTTATTTTGTTTTATTTTTTAACTTTCTATCTAGTTCTATTTATTTAAGGGCGTATGTGTTTGCTAGCATGAAGTTCAAGATTTCTTGCAATTTATTTCAAGCTTTGATTTTATTTTTATCTTTGTAATTATCTTTATAAATTTATCTCTTTAATTATCTTTGTATTTTTACTCTCTAGTTATAGTTGCAATGATTTAAGACTTGTTATATGCAGCTTAATAATCAGTTTTTTTATGTTTTTTATGTTTGTAATTTTCTATCTTAGTTCTATTCTGTTTTTATTTTACTTTGTATCTTATTCAATGCTGTTAGATAGTGTTTGTTTACTTGCTAAGTCTTGTAATTTATTTTCATTTTTGTTATAGTGTTTTTTAATAATAATTTGTCTAGACGAATCTCCGTTTTTTATCATTTCCAAGGATTAGTTTCATAGTTCGGATTGCTTTTTTGCATGTTCAGAAACGTCTTGTGTTCAGTACAATAGTTTATTATTTCCTGGATATAAATTTCATTTTATTCTTGGAAAACGTTGAGCTGTTTTTATTTGAAATTATTGATAACAAATCTTGTAGCTAAATTATAAACTAAATTGTCTAACTAAGTTAAAAATGGGGTTTTTAAAATCTAAATTGATGTAGTTTTGTTGTATGATTGATGTAAATATGTTTTAATTGATGGAAATATGTTTACTTTAGTCTATTTTGCATTCGTTTTTCAAAAATCAGTTTTATCCTCTTTTTCAAATAGTATTTTAATAATTTAACATGCTCTTTTCTTGTTTTACGACATGTTCAGTTCAGTAGTTTATTCCACTGTTTTATTATTAATGGATTCGCATCGACTAGTTTTCCTAATCTTATATCTAAATTGTATTCTATTTTTTATATTTCAAGATTTGTTGAATTTTATTTTAAGAGACAAGAAAAATATTACATAACCAGTAAACATCCACTCATTATTTTCCTATAAACCAAGATTCCATCGGCAGGATTAGTCTCTTTTTTTCGTTTCGATTTATTTCACAGTTTGGATGATTGTTTCTCTCAAATATTCAAATATACTCGATTTTGTTTTTTATATTTCCATGATTTGGAAACTAAGTTTATTAGGCTGTTTTTTGCGTTAAGCTGTGCTCATTAGCGTGCACCTTACAGATATAGTTAGGAGCTCAATTTTCTTCTGCCAAAGAAATATCCTAAGAACGATTCAAAAAGCAGTCGTGAGGCATGCTGCACCCAAATCGTGTCGTAACTTCACTTTTTATTTCTCTAGCTTATGGCTTACGCAGCCTCCCAATCACGCCCGTACGTACACACACGCGCGCTTGCTTGCTAAATGCTTCGTTGCCGTGAACCGGCACGACTTTTGCCGGTCATACGCGCGAAATTGTTAAATCATAACCGAAAATGCCCTCCGGCAGCAGCAGCAGCAGCAGCAACGACGGCAGCATCACACACGCCAAACAAGCGATAACAAGAACGTTCCGAACAAACACACACGCACAACAAAAAGTAAAAGTTATGAAAGGGATGCGATGAGAAACAGAGGAACATTAAGCATGAGGAATTAAAAAAAATAAAAAAGGGAACTAAAGAAGAGCGAAAGAGCGAGCTGGCATAAAGCGGTTCGTGTTTTTTTTATTGCGCGAGCCCTAATGACAGCGAAAAGGGTTGTTAACATCTCTATAAATGTTACACACACGTGCAGGCCGTCGTCGTCGTCGTCGCCGTCGTGTTTGTTCGTTCGATTTGGCTCATTTTTTTCTCCTGCGCTAGGTGTGTGTGTGTGTGTCGTTAGTGCTTAGTGGGGTCGGGTTTTGTTGCGTACATTACTTTACTATGTTTGGACTGTATCGGCATTATATATGGCTAGCAATCCCCGTGTACAGTGAGTGACATCCAAAGCATGCGAGAATAATCTTTCATTTAGTTATGTTTTAGTCATGCTGTACAAAGTTTTGTTTTTTTTTTCAAAGAAAATTATACCGCTTAATTTGGGTTAGAAAGTTGGGTTAGGCGGATTGGAATTAGATTCTCACCTTATTTTGCGCCATCTTCTTTGGTATTTTAATTAATTTAGTTTGTGACCCTACTCTTCTTCCCATTTAAAAAAAAAGAAACAAAACAGGGCCCATGAATATGACATAACAGAGAGAAGACAAAAGTTAAATACGGAACAATCCGTCACACATAACACGGATCGCCGACAGCGTCGCGCCGAACATGCAAACGAGCAGACTAGCAGAGTAAACAATATGGGAAAAAACGGCAGACAGAAAAGGGGGAAAAAAGCTCCAGCAGTCTGCCGAGCACCGGTAGAGCCCCTGCGGATGCCTATAGGTGAAGATTAATTTGCCTACTGAAATGTGTAGCCGCGACCGTCCTCCTCGCTCGCGGCTTGGGATATGCGGGAAACCCCCAACCCCCGGGGCGGGCGAAGGACTTTCTCGTGGTGAATTTTTGCACCGTCGTCCTTTCGGTTTCGATCGAATCCGGTCGGGTGATTTTTGTATTTTATCGCTTCCGTGATGTTTGCGCAACCCGACGTTGGGAGCAGCCGTGGAGGGATCACAGCCGACAGCCTAGATCAGTCGGCATCCTGTTGGGAATGGTTGCGCCGTTAGCGTTTTATTTCCTTCCTGTGGTAATATAGTATTAATTAATGTGTAAATAATGTTATCATTTCAGAGAGACGCTCCTACGCTTTTTGAGTACATCATGTCCAATAAGTGAGTTTGTACAGTTTCATGATCTTAGTGTTTGATTTGAAATGGAAAGTTTGTACAAAAGTATGATTTAAACCTGTATGCAGCGTCTGACATCAAACGTCTAACTTGACGCTTGTATCCTCCAAACATTGGTGTGATTTCTGTAGATACTAAGACCTTCCACAACGGATCCGTTTCATACGTACTTTCCTTGTAACGTTCCGTTTATAGGCAAACAAACAACATCAAACCAGCATCTAAATCCACCACAAGCTCTGGAAAACTGGAGTGGGCGAATTCTTTAGATTCTTTGGAATGAAACCGAACCAATCGCATACACTCACTGACACGGATGTTCGCAGACACGGACACGGGCCTGAAACGAAGGAGATTAATAATACGATATTGAAAATTTCACAAACGCAGAGAGCGTCAGGAGAATAATCCAGTAGGTAACACTGCTAAGAATGTCCCACGACTAAAACGATTGTTGGTAATAAAATTAGATTCGACCCTTATTTGACCGTTTCAACACGAACAATACGTATTTTACATTAGTGTTCGTGTTCGTTAACAACTTCTTGCGAAGGCTTGCCAAAAACTTGATCAGCCAAGTGCTTAGTGGGGTCGGGTTTTGTTGCGTACATTACTTTACTATGTTTGGACTGTATCGGCATTATATATGGCTAGCAATCCCCGTGTACAGTGAGTGACATCCAAAGCATGCGAGAATAATCTTTCATTTAGTTATGTTTTAGTCATGCTGTACAAAGTTTTGTTTTTTTTAGAAGTGCAAAATAACAAGCAGGAAATCGCTTGTAGCAAAAGGCAACACATACAGACACACGCGGGTTTGCAAGAAAAAAAAAGAAACAAAACAGGGCCCATGAATATGACATAACAGAGAGAAGACAAAAGTTAAATACGGAACAATCCGTCACACATAACACGGATCGCCGACAGCGTCGCGCCGAACATGCAAACGAGCAGACTAGCAGAGTAAACAATATGGGAAAAAACGGCAGACAGAAAAGGGGGAAAAAAGCTCCAGCAGTCTGCCGAGCACCGGTAGAGCCCCTGCGGATGCCTATAGGTGAAGATTAATTTGCCTACTGAAATGTGTAGCCGCGACCGTCCTCCTCGCTCGCGGCTTGGGATATGCGGGAAACCCCCAACCCCCGGGGCGGGCGAAGGACTTTCTCGTGGTGAATTTTTGCACCGTCGTCCTTTCGGTTTCGATCGAATCCGGTCGGGTGATTTTTGTATTTTATCGCTTCCGTGATGTTTGCGCAACCCGACGTTGGGAGCAGCCGTGGAGGGATCACAGCCGACAGCCTAGATCAGTCGGCATCCTGTTGGGAATGGTTGCGCCGTTAGCGTTTTATTTCCTTCCTGTGGTAATATAGTATTAATTAATGTGTAAATAATGTTATCATTTCAGAGAGACGCTCCTACGCTTTTTACCGGTCTTCACGACACAAAAAAGAATCTAAATAGTTTTAAGTATTCAGATAGCAATCTTTCCTTCGGTTTCAGGCCAATAGCTTTTAAAACCGTGTTAACATCAACCTATGTGGGATAGACAGGGCTGGTTAAGGATATCATGTAAATAAAATGTTCAATTAGACATACTTTGAAAGAGCTGTCAGGTTTCATTACAGGTCATTAATGAAGGTCAGGTTTAATTTCAGGTGATTAATAAAACAATAATACACAATCGTGCAACTTCTATTAAACCTTAAACTTTAACTACTGTTCAAGTATCTCTAACTGTTCTGGTCCGATGAGACCTTCTTTATCAATGTTCTTCATCCCTAGTGTTACGTACTTGAAGTATTGATGTCCCACATCCGCGCTCCTAGTACCATATCTTACCATATCTCTAGCATCTCTTAGCTGTGTGATGTATACTACATTTGGAACATGTAGTGTACATCACACAACTGCCATCACGGAGTCCCTATGGCCGTAACGTTATTCATTAATACTTTTTTACAGTTTCCACATTTCTGCCATATGCCCTGTATTCTATTGACTAACATATAGAACCCTAGATTTCTTCTGAGCTTATGAATATTTTTGCAAAACTATTCCCAGTTATGATGGCGATATCGCTCCCGCATCTTTTATTTGTTTGAAAGAGTTTTGTATATTAAATGGGATGTAAACATATCTGTTATAGTTTTTGTGAAGTAAGCTACTGTTTATATTTATTTATAGGTTCTTGGTTAGATGTCATCTTAATCAATGTGTAAGGTACGATACTATTCGAATATGCTGTTTCCACATGGTTATGCGATTTATTCAATACGCAACCAATATCAATATCAATATTTTAGTTGACTTTCTTATCGAGATAAGTTCTGCACATATGTTTCATAGTTGCGTTTTCTTGTTGTTGTTTTTCTTTTTTATTTATACCAGAGAGTATCAAATTGCATTTTTGTTTAATTAGTTTTGAACATCTTGTCTTCTGAATAAATAATGAAAAATCTAAATTGGGTTTCGCCAACATCTTCACAGCACTGTACTTCTTAATTATTCATATAAAAAAATAAAACAAATAAAATCAACAGCAATACGAATAGCAATAAAAATTTAAGTAGTTAAGGAAATTAAGTAGTAACAAATAAATACAAAAATAAAATAATTATATGTTTTTTTCACGTCACACACTGTACCAGCCAACCACCGTGCTGGCATCAGCCTGCGCTTCGATGATTGTTGCTGTTGTTGTTGCTGCTAAGCATCCACCCAGCCTGTCGGCAGGTTTATTTTCAGCCGGTAGCGATCCAATATTCATGCGCTCCAATATATTGCGCCGATGGCAGATGCGGCGGTGGAAATAAAACAAAAAAAAAAATTGGTGCAATTGCACCTAGAAAATATTTGTGATCGGTTCATTAATATTAGTAAGATAAGGTTTGTGAATGTATAGAGTGTATAACTAATTATAGTTAGTTTACACCGGTCTTCACGACACAAAAAAGAATCTAAATAGTTTTAAGTATTCAGATAGCAATCTTTCCTTCGGTTTCAGGCCAATAAAAAAAAAAAACCCCCCCTAAGCACGGCCCCGGATGCGGATGATGCAAAACCTGGACCGGGCGGCAATATCGGAAAACCGGCGAATGCCGATCGGGGTTTGAGGTTTTCGCGAGCGGTGCGATTTATTCGCTGTCATGTTGCTTTTAGGCTTCGCGTTTTTCAAACCTACCCCCCCTCCCCCCTTTTCCCCGACACCCGAAGCGCATCGATCCGCACTCTGGATGCGGTAGGCCTTCGCCGCGACGCGCAGCGTTTGCGTTACGGTTGCGATTAGCAAGCAATTAAAAATATAGTCTCTCTGTGCTGCTTCTCTCTATCCTTGCGAAGACTTACGCACCGCCAGCGCTTTGCTGTGGCTGCACGCAAAGCCACAAAAAGGCTCCGGCGCTTGCCGTACCGTTTCGGGGCGAGCTGCAGGGGTTGGGAGCCGGTAAAAGGTTCGTGCGGTAAACCGAGCGGAATAAAAACTAGGAAATAGGAAATAGTGGAAAGGAGAGAAAAAACCCAACGCCGGAATGCGTCGGTGTTGGTGGGTGGTAGAGAGTGGGTGGTGGGTTGGTGGGGGTGGTTCGCAAAATTTTCCCCAAACCAACAACCGTGAGCTGCAGCATTACGCAGCCCGCGACCGAAACCATCAATATTGGTATGTTGGTGTGCGTGTGTGTGCGTGTGGGTGGGTGGGCAGGCTCGATCGGTGGCTTGGACAGAGATTGAAGCGCCTGCAATGCACTTACGGTCGGCATCGGTCGGCGTGTGCGAGTGCGCGCGCGTGTGTTTATTTTTCAATTCACCACAACCGTTCCCTTCGCTTTTAGTCGATCACTCAGCGGGTCCCAGTTTTGGGTGGGGAAAGTGAAAAAAAACCTTCCTCCCGTTGTGGTCACTGCCGGAGTGACCCGGCGAGCCCAGGCGACCAGGCAAGATTGATTAGATGCGTTTTTCCCCACCCACCGCCCACTCGCGCGTCGGCAACACCTTTCGCGCGCGGAGATTTACGCGGTTTCCGCTGGTTAGAGCGGGCAGTTTTTCGGGTGCGTTTTCGCAGTGACAGGAATTGTGGGCTGTGGTGAACTGGCTTTGGATGCTTTGGTTTCTGCGCTTGAGGTGGGATCATGAAGCCGGGATGAATTGCGCTGCACTTCATCTAGTTATGCCCAAATGGTGGCCACACAACCGAAGGAAATGCATGGAAAAATAATGTATGTATTAATTAAAGTATTATTAATTAATGTATTAATTGTTTGAGAAGTGCTTCTTCGATAGGAATTGTTATATTAGGAATGTTATATATTTATAGGAATGTTTATATTTTTCAATTTGTTGTTTTAGCTTGTCTACTTCTCTTTTTTAATTAATTTTTATAGTTGCCTTACACAATTTTTACATTTACATTTTTTTATAATACTTTGAGTTATTTTAGATTTTTCATTGATTTGTAATTTTTGTTCAGTTTTGGTTTTGTTGTTTTTCTTATTATATAGGTGATACAAATTGTTTTTTAATTAGTTTAGCACATTGTCTTGTGAATAAATTCTGAAAACACAAATTGGTGTTCATATGTTCACAATAGTTTTCTTCTTAATTAAATAAAGCTAAGAAAATAAAGAAATAAGTTTATTTTTTTATAAACCTGTGAGTTATTTGTACTTAATTTGTTATTTTTGTGGTAAGTTTTATTTCTTCATCCTGTGCCAAACTGTACTTGGTTCGCAACTAAGTAACGATCGTTTTTTACTTTAATTCTTTTTCGCAATTTTATTTAAAATGTCGATCCAATGTTTTCAATAATGTTTTCCAATGTCAATGTTTTCCAGAGCCATTTTTAAAATTCTTTCTTGA
>KZ067849.1:47938-63849 GCA_002091845.1 Anopheles cracens
TCCAAAATCGTTAACGCTCCCTTTATTCTGAGCAAAGCTTCGGGTAGACTGTTGAGACTTATTCAATTTTTACAGCAAGAGCTCAGAGATACAATGACAACTGTAGATATGCAATTGTATATGTTCAGAGAATATATACAATTATAAGTAAAGTAGTTAATACTAATTTGACGGTAAACCAACTTAGAACTCGTTTAGGACACATGTTCTCACAAAGGCTTGAGGTTGGTTCTGTATTGTATGTTACTGTTATGAAGGAAATCTGAAACAGATTGAACTATCATTAAAATTTGAACTAGCTTATCAAGTAAGTTAGCTATTTCGATTTGGGATTTACAGAATTTTATCAGTACTGTTTTCATTCGACAAACTTACCTTCTCCTGTCTTCTAGGTACAAAGTGCAGAAATGTCAGCTGAGTTATTGTACACCTTACTTACATAAACTCGTCTTCATCATAAAGTAATGAACGCACAACACAACACAACTTAAAATTAAAATTATAATTAATTTTCATATATCTTTACAGTTTTGTTTTTACAGATCAGATTTCTCCAGATTCCCCGTCTTCAAATAAATATATTCTAGTCTAACATCGAAGGCATTAAAACGTAGAAAATACACGAGTAGTAGATTGTACTTAATAGAGGGTAAATTGAAATGACTGAAAACACATTTTAAATGCATTTTATGAGTTTGAACGAGCTGCAACTATTGACTCCAAAACTATCTCCGAACAAGTGTGTGCGACTGATGACCGAGTGTAGAAATTGCAGTTCATTCAGAACTCAGAAGCAGTTCAGGATGTACCGATTGATGTACCCAGTGGCTCGTTTGCACTTTTACGTATCTCATTTGTTCAAGCAACAAACAAATACTAATATCACTAGACTAGCGCTATACAAAACTTCCCTGTTTGGTGACAACACCTCCAAAATCAATCATACAAGTCGTCGCACGGGCTGCATACGTTGATTATATAAATTAGCGCCCGAGAAGTATACAATTTGCAACACAAACACTATTTATTAATGCCTCATTAGGACGCTGGAGGAACTTTTAGCGACGTATTCCAACGGTGCAGTGGGGTGTGTGTGTGTGCCGCACATCCAGCCGTTCACCCTCGCGCCGAACGGCAGCGCACTATCGCCCGGCGCTAATGGAACACAGAAGTTCACTTCACCGGTGCGGTCATATATCATCTCGGTTGATTATGGTATTTAGGAAAAAAAAATTAATGAAACACAGCCGCGCCCGGCATGGGTGAGTCGGATTTCGGCCGGCCCATTTCCCATCGGTGCGCTCCTCCGGCGCACAAAAAGGGTAGTGCTCGAGGCAACAACGATAACGACAACGATAATAACATCACAACAGCGACAAACAAGGGATGCGGATGAGAACGGCGGCCGGGAAGTGGTAGAAAGTCGTGTAGTTGTGTATCGTACGCCTAAGGAGCAGCAGCAATAGCGAGGAGACAAGCAGGAGAAGAAAAAAATCGAGCAAGATGTGTTAATAACACGTGGTGTATAGCTGCCGCTTTGTTCGCTTCACGCTAGAGCTCGGGAGCTGTGTTTAATGAATTTCGAAACGACACCAGCCATTGCGTGTTGTGGGCGGGGTTGGAGGGATAGTCTGGAAGACACACGCAAGACACACTCGTGACGCCGAAGATTTCCAGAACTCCCGGGCCAAACTTTGGAGGTATCTCCTCCCTCCAGATGACAGCGACAGCATTGATTTATGGATGTCGCACGCATGTCGGCACGACCGCCACCTTTGCTAGTACAAACTCACCCCCGGAAAGGTTGGTGGGAGTGATGCCCGCTGGACGTACTTCCATTTTGATCGCGAAGACTCGATTTAATAACTTCGCAGCGTGCTGCCCCTGTCAACAGTATCAAACGCGGCACGGCTAATACACGGCGGGCTTTGTCCACACAGACGCCAATCAAAGCACGGGCGCGAGGAACAATATTTGCCGGGCGGCGCGGAAAAAAACGCGTCCGAGCTGGCCGGTCAGGTGGCCGCTGACGCTTTGTTTGGTTTGCTTTCGGCCGAAACGCCGTGAGCTGTCAAAATTGAGGTAGCACGAGCTCGGTTGCGTTTGGAAGGGATTTGTAATGGAGCTAGGGAGCACTTGTTTTTGCCGACGGTATCGAGAATAGTGGAGTGCTTATGTCCTGAGTCTGATTCTTGAGTAATGCTTTCAGTAATACTTGCTAAGTTTCCTGTCAGGTGTACTATTAGCCTCTGTAATACTAGTGTACAAACTGTACGACATTCTACGAAGAGGGTATACAAATCGAGCAGTTTATGCAAGTTTGCTTTACCGTCGGTGCAAACTAGGTCCAGTCTAGAATCTAGAAGTCTAGCAGCGGATATCACCTATCAACTGTTCTCCGGCGAACCGAGTAGCGTCGGACTTGTTGAGCTCATTCAAAATGTGACATCCGGCACGCCTTGGATCCTGCTCTGTGTGCATACGGTTCAGGTAGCCGACGTCGTCGCCATACTGGCACGGACCACCAGTGTGGTCGAAACTTGACGAATGCCACGAGGGCCAACGCGGGGCCGACTTCATGAAAACGCAAAACCTCACCCAGTCGGTCTGAGGCCGGAGTCTTGGTGGCGTGTTTAGTGGTCTGAGGTTTTACATCCCACAGTGCTCCCAGCACTGTGCGGCATACTCGTTCGTCCCTCCCCGCCGTTGGGGGAGGTGCAACAACACCCCACGCAGCACATAATCCGTGTGTCATACGCTTTGTTTGCAGTTTTATTGGTTGGCTCACTCGGGTAGTTTGGCGCGCTGTTAATTCGCGAGTTAATTACCATCGCTGCGCTATTTCTGGACACCACCCATAAGATGGCCGCCATGCCGACGCAGCTTCTGGGTGGTATTGTTTATGTTCCCACTGTTCTTGGCGTGCGGGCGTGCGGGGGCCTCATTTTTCCGTATTATTTATTCGGCGGTGGCGGTGCGTTTATTTATCAAAACAATAGCGCGCACTGGGTGGGGAAGCGTCGCGTGCTTGCACGGACCCCAGGAACAAAAAACGCAACGCGAACACTTGCGTTACGCTCAACGCTCGCAACGCGAGATTTACGAGCACGGCCACCAAACGGTCCCATCCGCCAACGGTTACGCCATTGCAGTTTTTTGTTGCTGTTGGGGAAAAAGGCCGAGATTCGTAATATGCGCGTGAATCTGTCTGACCCTTGAGAAAACTGAGCTGCAGCCGTGTACGTCTTGTGGCGTGTACATATGTTTGATATTTTTTTATTACTCAGCCCTGACTTTACACTCCACGGTAGGCGTTAGGAAAATTTATGGAGCAAATAATGGTAAATTATATTTAATGATTAGTACATTAAATATTCCTGCATTCGAGCTATTTTGGTAAGCCGTTTAGGTCGAATAACAATGTTACCAGTTGTTGTCTTTTTTCACCCATTTTCTTCATCTGTCATCTAATTTCTTCAAATATAAAATAATGCTTTGTTACAACTGGCAGCTTAAACGAACTGTACCAGCAAGTTGAAGGTGACGTGCTTAGATAAAATGATATGCAAAGTATAAAATAATTAACATAGGATTTGAAAAGACAATGTCTACGTTTAAGACATTGAGCTATAGTTAACCATTGTGACTGTTTTAATGTTTTCATAGTGAGATTTCAAGACGAAATACAGGAGATTATGTTGGTTTTGTCCTATCTTAATTTTATTTATCCCAGTCATGTTATTTATATCAATGTTTTGTTCTTTTGGATGTTGGTATCATATCGTTGGAGGGATTTTTGTGATTAAAAATATAATCACTTATTTAAGAAGAATTTTCTTCGAGGGTTTTATTGAAATTATTTACTAACTACTATGCCTCGTAACAAGGAACCCTACATACGAATACAAATGTGTTAGAAATTAATAAATTTTGATAAAATAACAATATATCATCTACGAAGTGCATTGACCTTGGTTCCATGTCTATAGGTTGAGCTTTGTAATATTATTTTTCCTATTTACAATATTTATGTATATTTTCAAAGATCTTGCTTTGGATACATTCTCGACTCCTTTAGATTGTATGTAAGCGCATATATCGATGAGGATTTTGGTCTTGCATGACTATGGACAATGCAAGACTTGTTTAAACAAGTTTGATTGGCAAGGGGGCGTCAATATTATTGTAATTATTTATGAATAGTCGACTTATGAGTGCTTAGACTATCCCAAATATCTTCGTTTCTATGCATTAGAACTTTATTACTTACGGTAATGGAACTGCTCTTTCCAAAAACTGACGTGAAGAAATTAAAATCATACATATCGAGAACAGTTCTAAAGAGCAAATGAATCGACTTTTCCACAAAAGATTTTCATAATAGATAGTAAATTTTTAACACAAACACATTTGCTTAACTTATTTCCTTCAAACATTCATGTCTTTTGAAAAAGTTGTGATGAAGACATATAAAGAATGGTAAACTCTAGCACTTTTGTTCAAAATATGTTGTAAATGCAGGCTCCAGCCCAATAAATAAGAGTTAAGATTTTTTAACAAAGCTTTGCTTATCGAATTTAATTTTCGTTTAATTTCCGGTTTTCAATGTCCGCCTACTTTCCTACAATGTGAACATACTTTCGACTGCCATTATTTCTTCACACATTGCGCTGCTTCTTCTCTGAAACAATTCATCATAAAATTTATAATGTTTATTGGGTTTAAAGTGCTGTAGAATATGAATCATAAAAATAATATTTTCTTTGTTGGCTTTACAACAACTCTTAGTGACTCTTAGCCTGCCATTTCTGGCTTTCCTTGAATCAGTTATATCCCTAGCTAGATGGTCAAGTCCTTCGTACGTGGGGACGATTCAGTTGAGATTTGTATCCCCAACCTATGTTGTGTAAGACCTCCCGATAGAATCGAAATTTCATTTTTTCAAAAACCACAATGTCCTTTACTCTTTGTAGACAATGTTTGGATCTTGGATCTTAATTCTATGAGCAAGATTGTTTGGAGAAACAATGTATTGAAACCTATCAAATTATGTAAATTATATTTAAAAAACACATTAAATCAATAGTATACAAAAAGATATAGAAACCGTGGTTGTACAAAAGCCCTCTCCGGTTAGAGCTGGTGTCTTTGCGCTTTGTGAGGTGTTCAGATTATTTGTATACAACATGTAACATAGATCCCTGTGTTTTCTCTATGAAAACCGCTTCGATTACCATTTAAAATATTGATTAGCTTTTCAAATGAAATCACAATTTTAACATTTAACTTATGGAAAGCAAATAACCCTGTATGTACATGAATTCAAGAAAATACTTCCTGAGCAGATAGTTACTTCTATTAAGCGTATAAACAGTCATTCACCAAGTGATGTAGGCTATTGTACAACATAGACTAAATTCTTACTATTATTTATTGTCTTTAGACAGTGAGATAACAAAATTTATGAAGTTAAATCTCTTAGTATCTCTTTCGCTTTATCAGAAAATTGAAAAAAAGAAGACCTAAAAGAAATCCGACTAGGAAGATGGGTTGTTCTCACATTAGTACATTCATTTCGACGTGTTTTTGAACTGCCAAATGCAAGTGTGAAGGTGGTGATACAAAAAGGCTCCTGTCCTGCTGGTGTTGGCCACCGAAACTCCCGAAGTTTCTCTGGTTCCGGGTTCCAACAACGTAATCGAGCCGCAATGCTTCAAGCAGCAGTCCCGCCTATACGTATAGATGTGTGTCAACATACGCAGCGTGCCGGAGAAATGGGTCCGCTCCAACACCACGCGTACAGTGCCGTTCTTCTGCTGCTGCTGCTGCTCACCGCTCGACTCCGCTCGAACCGCTTCATTTGCGATCCCTAGAGGGGGCGAAGAGCAATTAGCAGCACCGGCGTGCGCGCGCGTAGGGCTGCTGCAACACTTGACACTAGCGCCACCGGTGCGTGTCGAATGTCAAACGAAGCCTGAAATATTGTCCCATCGCTGGTGCCGTCGCCCCGGCACCCGGACCGTCCTCGAGTGCAGCACGTGCGGAACCGCGTCACCTTCTGGTGTGTCATCTCTCGCAGGATTGGAAGACACTTCACACGCGCGCGCGCACCCGGGCGCAAATTGAATATTTAAATCGATCCGGCCCCGGGGTTAATCCCGTGCCGTGTAATCCTAATCGCCGCGGGTTGAAGCGGCCACCAGCGCGTTGCAGCACGGGCGGGCGTTAATCCGCGCGTTCGGAGCGCGCCCAACGCACGTGCAGCGCCGGTTTTGGGCCGTGCGAACTTTAAGCTTCGATAACTCAAAAACGGTTAGAGATATCGACAAACGGTTTTCACCCAAAGTCTTATATTTTTGCAAAGTTCTTTTTAAAGAAAGATTTTAAAAAATTGTAAAATTCGTAAATTTCTGAGATACAACTTGTTACTCCTTTGGTGCAAATCGTGGTGTCAATTGACACCTAGAAGGCTATTTTTGGCAATTGTTGACCGGTTCGGCTGAAATTATCACGAGTTGTGCGACAACTATTTTAGATTTATAATCCGTCAAGTTTATGACCCTAAACCCCTCAAGTAAAAATCCACCAACGACAAGTTTAAAAAAAAAACTTAAAAACTATACGTAAAATGTTTTGGAGCCCGAATTCCATGAAGTGAATCCAATTGTACAATTTTGATCGGAAAATTCTGAATTTTTTATTGTAGGTCTTGGACCACTGCCCCTATATACCATTTCTTGGGATTTGGGGTCCGAATTTTTTTACGTATAGTTTTTAAGGTTTCTAAAATTTTGACGATGGCGGATTTTTACTTGAGGGGGGCTGAGGAGCAAACGGGAAGGGGTAGGGTCACAAACTTGGGTTATAAAATTAGAATAGTTTGCGCACAACTGTTAAAAATTTCAGCCCAATCGGTCAACAATTGCTAAAAATAGCCTTCTAGGTGTCAACTGACACCTCGATTTGCACCGAAGGAGTATTCGATCCATTTGACCGTAAGTGTTCATAATGAATACATTATTTAGGCAGGAAGTTTTAGATAAACAAAAGTGAAATAGAAATAACATTTAATATATGTAGGTGATCGTACAACAGCCTTAACCATAAAGCGTTGGGGTCTTTGTGTCTAGTATGCGTATGTATTGTATGTTTTTGTATGTTTTTGTATGTATTTTTTATTTATTTGTTCATTTTTTTTCAACTTAAATGCATCATTAGGATTGATAAGGCTATTTTTATAACAAATATTTTTAGAAGAAACTTTTAATGTATAACAACTTTCAAAATATAACCTCTTGATCGAATAACACCCCAGTTCTAGGCAAATTAGCCAAATTAGCAGGCTATTTAGCCAAAATATATACGCATATTCTTCTCGCCCGATTCGTATGCACAACGCATGGCAAAATAGTGTATTATTCATTGATCCAGCTAAGAAAAGCATCTGCAGGGGAAAATAATTGAATATAATAATAAAGAAAATATAAGAATGAGGTAAATTGTATATAAAGATACAAAAGCAAACAAGACGTGAATATTGAACTAATAAATTAATCTTGTACTTCAAATTGCCTACCTTCTGGCGCAAATTTGATAAATCCGTTGCACATTGCACAAATATTTGTTTTATTTATGCATTAATATAGCCGGAGCTATCATTTTTGTTAACCCTCGTGTTTTTCACTCAGTTTGTTATGAAATTGATAAAAATAAAATAAATAGGAAAATCATTATTTGCAGTAAATAAAAGTAACATAAAACAAATCTTGCTTTGGATACATTCTCGACTCCTTTAGATTGTATGTAAGCGCATATATCGATGAGGATTTTGGTCTTGCATGACTATGGAGAATGCAAGACTTGTTTAAACAAGTTTGATTGGCAAGGGGGCGTCAATATTATTGTAATTATTTATGAATAGTCGACTTATGAGTGCTTAGACTATCCCAAATATCTTCGTTTCTATGCATTAGAACTTTATTACTAACGGTTAAAATAAAACGGTTAAAATGATTAAAATCATACATATCGAGAACAGTTCTAAAGAGCAAATGAATCGACTTTTCCACAAAAGATTTTCATAATAGATAGTAAATTTTTAACACAAACACATTTGCTTAACTTATTTCCTTCAAACATTCATGTCTTTTGAAAAAGTTGTGATGAAGACATATAAAGAATGGTAAACTCTAGCACTTTTGTTCAAAATATGTTGTAAATGCAGGCTCCAGCCCAATAAATAAGAGTTAAGATTTTTGAACAAAGCTTTGCTTATCGAATTTAATTTTCGTTTAATTTCCGGTTTTCAATGTCCGCCTACTTTCCTACAATGTGAACATACTTTCGACTGCCATTATTTCTTCACACATTGCGCTGCTTCTTCTCTGAAACAATTCATCATAAAATTTATAATGTTTATTGGGTTTAAAGTGCTGTAGAATATGAATCATAAAAATAATATTTTCTTTGTTGGCTTTACAACAACTCTTAGTGACTCTTAGCCTGCCATTTCTGGCTTTCCTTGAATCAGTTATATCCCTAGCTAGATGGTCAAGTCCTTCGTACGTGGGGACGATTCAGTTGAGATTTGTATCCCCAACCTATGTTGTGTAAGACCTCCCGATAGAATCGAAATTTCATTTTTTCAAAAACCACAATGTCCTTTACTCTTTGTAGACAATGTTTGGATCTTGGATCTTAATTCTATGAGCAAGATTGTTTGGAGAAACAATGTATTGAAACCTATCAAATTATGTAAATTATATTTAAAAAACACATTAAATCAATAGTATACAAAAAGATATAGAAACCGTGGTTGTACAAAAGCCCTCTCCGGTTAGAGCTGGTGTCTTTGCGCTTTGTGAGGTGTTCAGATTATTTGTATACAACATGTAACATAGATCCCTGTGTTTTCTCTATGAAAACCGCTTCGATTACCATTTAAAATATTGATTAGCTTTTCAAATGAAATCACAATTTTAACATTTAACTTATGGAAAGCAAATAACCCTGTATGTACATGAATTCAAGAAAATACTTCCTGAGCAGATAGTTACTTCTATTAAGCGTATAAACAGTCATTCACCAAGTGATGTAGGCTATTGTACAACATAGACTAAATTCTTACTATTATTTATTGTCTTTAGACAGTGAGATAACAAAATTTATGAAGTTAAATCTCTTAGTATCTCTTTCGCTTTATCAGAAAATTGAAAAAAAGAAGACCTAAAAGAAATCCGACTAGGAAGATGGGTTGTTCTCACATTAGTACATTCATTTCGACGTGTTTTTGAACTGCCAAATGCAAGGGTGAAGGTGGTGATACAAAAAGGCTCCTGTCCTGCTGGTGTTGGCCACCGAAACTCCCGAAGTTTCTCTGGTTCCGGATTCCAACAACGTAATCGAGCCGCAATGCTTCAAGCAGCAGTCCCGCCTATACGTATAGATGTGTGTCAACATACGCAGCGTGCCGGAGAAATGGGTCCGCTCCAACACCACGCGTACAGTGCCGTTCTTCTGCTGCTGCTGCTGCTCACCGCTCGACTCCGCTCGAACCGCTTCATTTGCGATCCCTAGAGGGGGCGAAGAGCAATTAGCAGCACCGGCGTGCGCGCGCGTAGGGCTGCTGCAACACTTGACACTAGCACCACCGGTGCGTGTCGAATGTCAAACGAAGCCTGAAATATTGTCCCATCGCTGGTGCCGTCGCCCCGGCACCCGGACCGTCCTCGAGTGCAGCACGTGCGGAACCGCGTCACCTTCTGGTGTGTCATCTCTCGCAGGATTGGAAGACACTTCACACGCGCGCGCGCACCCGGGCGCAAATTGAATATTTAAATCGATCCGGCCCCGGGGTTAATCCCGTGCCGTGTAATCCTAATCGCCGCGGGTTGAAGCGGCCACCAGCGCGTTGCAGCACGGGCGGGCGTTAATCCGCGCGTTCGGAGCGCGCCCAACGCACGTGCAGCGCCGGTTTTGGGCCGTGCGGGTCTGCCTACCTTTCAGGCGCGCTCACCGATAATCTCCGTCTAATGAAGCAGGCACCGGCAGCGTCCCGGGAGCCGGGCGCCGTGTTTCGGTTCACCTGCGTCCACCGGCGTGCCGTCATCGAGGTGATGCGATGTAACGCAACAGGGAGCTGGCATCCACTGCCGAGCCTTCCGCACTGCTCATTAGCCTCCCGGCCCTCGGACAGTGCGTTTATTTGTCCTGCATTAGCAACAATTACCACCCGGGATTAGGAGCTCGCGCGCCGCCGTCCCCAGCGGCGTTCCAGGCTCGCCGTCCCTACGCCCAAAACCCTTGAGCTGAGTTTAAATTGAAAAGAAATATTTGCCAAACCGGCCCCGGGAACGGGGTCCGGCCGCAATTCCGGTGCGGGCCGGTCCGGCACGTAGCAAGGATTTGCGCGCAAACAGCTCCCCCCTCCCCCCCCGTCCCGGCGGCAATAACAACATTCCGGGCGTGCCTGCCCTCGCCCGATCGAGTCCGGCCTGCCGAGATCTTCGAAGTTTTCCAACGCAACCGTGTCGGCGTGTGGGGCGGCAAAAGGGGTGGGTTCAATTAAGGATTGCGCATTCGAGTGGCACTCGGACGAATCCTTTCCACCCCTGCCTTCTCATCTTCCACCACCACCCACCCACCACCCACTCAACGCGAAAAGATCCATACCTGCGTGCGTGCGCCCGCCACTCGGACAGTTTTTCGACGACGGCAGATTTTTGTTTTCGCGCTCTCTCTCTCTCTGTCTCCTGCTCTCTCGTTCCATCGGAAGCGGAACGGAAGCGTGCAGCGAGGTTAAACGGAGTTCCCTCAAGGAGTCTCCCTCTTGTCCCTCTTTATTATTCCATTCTTCTGTGTTTTTTTTCTCTTCTCGTTCTTGTTTTTGTTTTGCTTCACCCGCGTCTCTTGAGCGGGCCGGGTTTAAAGGCTGAAGAGCGCGTTTTTCACCCGCGCACCCACGCTAATCTTTAGCACACTTACCCCGGCTGCAATCGGGTTGCAGGGGTGCACGTCCCGTCCCGGGGCAATTTGTCATAAAGTGGTCACGAGTTATTTAGTATTCGGGATGGAAATGGATGCATTTTAATATGTTTTACATGTTCATTTTATTGTCCTCCTATTCGATTGTTGATCTTATTGTATTCAAAACTGATGACATTGAGCATAGAGTTTTTATTTTAATTAGTAACAATTACCATAAGCGTAATTATTTCAAGAAATTCCATTTTGAGAACCGATTTTCGTGATATTTTCTTATTTGAACATTACGCGTTGCAGCACGGGCGGGCGTTAATCCGCGCGTTCGGAGCGCGCCCAACGCACGTGCAGCGCCGGTTTTGGGCCGTGCGGGTCTGCCTACCTTTCAGGCGCGCTCACCGATAATCTCCGTCTAATGAAGCAGGCACCGGCAGCGTCCCGGGAGCCGGGCGCCGTGTTTCGGTTCACCTGCGTCCACCGGCGTGCCGTCATCGAGGTGATGCGATGTAACGCAACAGGGAGCTGGCATCCACTGCCGAGCCTTCCGCACTGCTCATTAGCCTCCCGGCCCTCGGACAGTGCGTTTATTTGTCCTGCATTAGCAACAATTACCACCCGGGATTAGGAGCTCGCGCGCCGCCGTCCCCAGCGGCGTTCCAGGCTCGCCGTCCCTACGCCCAAAACCCTTGAGCTGAGTTTAAATTGAAAAGAAATATTTGCCAAACCGGCCCCGGGAACGGGGTCCGGCCGCAATTCCGGTGCGGGCCGGTCCGGCACGTAGCAAGGATTTGCGCGCAAACAGCTCCCCCCTCCCCCCCCGTCCCGGCGGCAATAACAACATTCCGGGCGTGCCTGCCCTCGCCCGATCGAGTCCGGCCTGCCGAGATCTTCGAAGTTTTCCAACGCAACCGTGTCGGCGTGTGGGGCGGCAAAAGGGGTGGGTTCAATTAAGGATTGCGCATTCGAGTGGCACTCGGACGAATCCTTTCCACCCCTGCCTTCTCATCTTCCACCACCACCCACCCACCACCCACTCAACGCGAAAAGATCCATACCTGCGTGCGTGCGCCCGCCACTCGGACAGTTTTTCGACGACGGCAGATTTTTGTTTTCGCGCTCTCTCTCTCTCTGTCTCCTGCTCTCTCGTTCCATCGGAAGCGGAACGGAAGCGTGCAGCGAGGTTAAACGGAGTTCCCTCAAGGAGTCTCCCTCTTGTCCCTCTTTATTATTCCATTCTTCTGTGTTTTTTTTCTCTTCTCGTTCTTGTTTTTGTTTTGCTTCACCCGCGTCTCTTGAGCGGGCCGGGTTTAAAGGCTGAAGAGCGCGTTTTTCACCCGCGCACCCACGCTAATCTTTAGCACACTTACCCCGGCTGCAATCGGGTTGCAGGGGTGCACGTCCCGTCCCGGGGCAATTTGTCATCATCATTATTGCTAACTATGTGGATGATGCAATTAGTAAGCAAGCTCATGATTGTTATGTACTTTTTTGTTACTTTTTCTCTTATAAGCAGGACGCGTAGTTCTTCAAATTTAGTTGCAGATATTGAGATGGTTGTATGGAGGAGCTAATCATGTTACAGAATTTGTCTTTTGAGCGATTCGTTTATTTCAAACTTGTTACTTTTTCTCTTATAAGCAGGACGCGTAGTTCTTCAAATTTAGTTGCAGATATTGAGATGGTTGTATGGAGGAGCTAATCATGTTACAGAATTTGTCTTTTGAGCGATTCGTTTATTTCAAATAAAGTCATTCTTCTAAATGAAATAAGAATTATATACCTAGTAATCCATGCAAAAGTACATTGAATTGATATAATTGCCATTTTAACTCAAACCAGCTAGGAGTCAACCTTTCAAACATACTGAAATTTTGAAATTCGTCTTAAGAAGATTTGATCATTTAATGTGTCGTGAAAATCGAGGTCTGATTAAGCTTAAGCGGCATGTTCAGCACGCGTTGGTCGTATAATAATGATGATTAGAAGACCCAGCCCTCTCAGCTCAACTAATTGAGACATTAAGAAAGCACTGCTTAATGTCTCAACCGGTTCGAAATCTTCCAATTATCCAATAGCTGCCGTCAGCATCGCAACAGTCCACCGACACCGAGCAAACTCCCAGCTAGGATCGATTTTTTGTGTCATCAACCACTCCCTCAAATGCCTAACAACAACAGCAAAACCAAACTCAACCTTCACTTCATTCCATACCTGGCCGATAATTGGTTGTTTATTGGTGTTTATCCACCACTGCCACTGGAGGCTTCTCGCTACAACCCAGCCCGGAGCGATCCGCTCGTTCCGTGCCACCTTTGCCACCACGTCACGACCAACACCTTTCGCCCCTTTTCCGGCTGTTTCCGCGGGGTCCCCGCAACCGGTGTGCCGCACAATCTACTTCCTGTGTTGGGTGTGTATGTTTAAACTTATTTTTTATTGTTACCCGGGACGCCTTTCAGATATCTCGCCGGGTTGTTTTTTTTTCGTTCAGTGTTGCCTTGGTCGCTTTGTTAAGATAAATAAATAAATAAATTTATCGGTTGATTGGTTCGGTTTTTAAAACTACCACCAATGCATCACACACATGCAACGGGGAAGGGACATGCAACACCGAAATCAGGTCACACATACGTGTGATCACGTGTGATCGGTCATTAACAGATTGAGCCCGAGCTGTAATTGATCCCTGGGATCGCCGCCCTTCAGCTGCGACCGAACCACACGGCAGCGATGTGTTGGTTGTGCCTGATCCCAAGTGTGTGTGTGTGTGTGTGTTTTTCGTTTGTTCGTTATTTGTGCAAGGGTCAGCTAGGTATCACGGGATCACGGGATTATTGCAATCGATCTGGTGTTGCTGCTGCTGCTGCTACCTCAAGTCCGAAACATCCGGACTTCTGCGCACTGGCCCTGCTCGCCACAGGGACACGGGAGTATTGTCCCTTTTTTCCTTCGTTGTCCCATTTCTCGGGACGCACTGCTCCGGGCGGGTGAGGTGAGGCCATTCTCGTGGCTTGCACCTTCACAGTGGGGTGACCCATTTTCCGGTGGTTTTCGGGACGAATTGGGCCGGCGAAGTTGCGCCCGCTACCGACGCTGCACGTCTCACGGGGTTGCGTGGGAGACGAGATGACTTTATCCGGGGCACACCGCAGGGGTCAATTGCACGGCCGGGCCATTAGCTCGCTTTGGGCTGCGTGCCGCAACGCTCCGGAGACCGTCCTTCAAAGTTCTCGGTAGCCCGTTCTCGGGCTACGTGCTCCGGTAGGGTATAGGCACCGCACCGGCCTACAGGTACCGGCAAACGGTGTAGCGACAAAAAAAAAAGCGTAACATAAAATAAAGGTGTTCCTATTTGCGGAAGGACCCATTCTTCGGCGACAGAGCACCAGGGGCAACATCTTTCGGCGTCCCTGACCGCAGGGATTGCCGAGACGAAAAAGGCCCGTTTAAGTCTCTATCATCACATTAGAGTGTGAGAGAGAGAGACACCCACCCGGTACGACACCCACGGGGAAGCCGTCCTGTGTCACACGTCCCGGTGATGGGAACGGCGTTGCCTGGACGCGCTCGGCCCTCTGGCGAGATCCTTGAAAACTGCACCGAAAAACGATGATCCAATCACGACACCTTTGTGCCGGCTATATTTCACCGCTCCCGAACTGCTCGACAACTGGCTTCCTGCTGCTGCAGGTGCCCGCACAGAGGAAACCCCGAAAGGTTTCCCGGAACTTCACGCACCTCAGCGACACACTCGGTGCGACAGTTCCAACAACCGACGCCATTATCATCGGTGGGAGGCTAATTTGGTGCGTCTTCCGCGCCAAGTAACAGGCTGGTGTGCGCTGTGCGCGCGGCCTACCATTCAGGCGCGGTAACAGCGCGCACTGACAGGCCGCCACCCGGTAGCATCCAATTAACACCCCTTTTATGTCGCTTCTCGCACAATTTCCTCCACCATCCCGGGTCTCGTGCCCGTCTCGCTTCCCGGCAGCATCCGTTTGGCAGCCAGCCCGTCGCGAGGGGAGAGCACAAGCTGTTGGAAGAGTGCGGCACCCGTAGATCATTAAAAACAGGAGGGCGCGCCGCGGCGGTACCGTTTGGCTAAATGGCTCTAAAATGAATTCATTAAATAATAACCGATGATTTCGATTCGGCAAGGAGCGTTTCAGCGCCTTCTGGAGCTCGGAACGTCGCGGGACGCCGGTGGAGCGCCTGTTGGCGTCGATAGCGCCGTTAATAGGACGTGGACTTTGCGCTCGAGAGTGCTCCTGAGCACTCGGCGGCTCATCCGGGAAGTGGTTCCTTCGGAAAACCCCACCAAAAGGGCCCGGGCGTTGGCTGAAACGCATTTTATTACATCCACGCACCGAGAACCCGTAACAGATCCGTAGCGTAACAGATTAACTCTTTTACTCTATTATGTTGTTCAGGTCTTTCGCACCCTATCGGCGCGTTTAGGCTCGGTAGCGGCAGCATTAGCAGCAGCACTCGTTACAGTTTTTTTTTGCTTCTCTTTCTCTGTCATTCTCCTGTTCACTCCCTTCCATCAGACCGGTGTAAGTATTATTGTTCTCCAAGCGCTATAGTCAGTCTTCATCAGGCCCGTCCGTTATCCTTTTTTTTGCTGGTGTGTTGCTCTTGTCGCTCTTGTGATACTTGTCTAACGGAGGCAACGTTGTCGTCATCATCGCTTCATACAGAACCAACCTCAAGCCTTTGTGAGAACATGTGTCCTAAACGAGTTCTAAGTTGGTTTACCGTCAAATTAGTATTAACTACTTTACTTATAATTGTATATATTCTCTGAACATATACAATTGCATATCTACAGTTGTCATTGTATCTCTGAGCTCTTGCTGTAAAAATTGAATAAGTCTCAACAGTCTACCCGAAGCTTTGCTCAGAATAAAGGGAGCGTTAACGATTTTGGA
>KZ067851.1:34238-46388 GCA_002091845.1 Anopheles cracens
TTCCCCCGGGTGAGGATAGGGCAGAGAGGAAGGTCTATCCAATTCCCGTAAGCAGCAGCAGCTGCTAGTTAGCCAGTGAGGCGTAGCGAAAAGACGCGATCATCTATTCCTCCTCCTGTGTGAGGGGGGTAGTGAGGTGAGTGCCGAGGCACATGCACAAGAAGCATTGAGCCACGTCGGTGTCGTCGCGTGTTCTCTCTTTCTCTCCCGCTCTTGTCTCGAAAGAAGCGGCGAATCTTATACCAACCACGTTTCACGTTGTAGGCTCCTCCGGCACTGCGGAGTTCATGGACACACGAACGCGAACGCGCAGAAATAACTGTACTTTCTCTCAACCTGTGTGTGTGTGCTGCAGTAGTTGGACTTCTCTTCTTCCTGCTGCCGCTGCTGCTGCTCGATGGAGCGCCGCCGCCGCGTACTGCAGTCATCATCATTATTGCTCTTCTTCATCCTGGCTCCTCCCGGGGGTGATGTGAAGTCAAGCTGTGTGCGTTCATGAGTCTCTGAATAAGCAATGCCTCCCTCCTCAGAAGAGCCGAGGGGAAGAGTACCTGTCGTGTCTAATTCCATTATGCTTCGAGCGCCTCAGAACGAAGAGAACACACGGATGGAAATAGAATGCTTCTCTACCGGCGGACGTGATGACCATCTGGACATCATCTTCATCATATCCCCGGATGGTGTCTGTATTATACCATACTAGGTCGGTGGAAATACACCAGAGATGCGGCACACAAAAAGACAGCTTACCATAGGTTCCGCCTCGTGTGAAATCGTCCGATAATCTTATTTCATAGCACGATATTTTGTGCATAGGAAGGGAAGTTCAAGGTGGCAATGGTCCCGTGCAATGGCATGATACGCAGAGAGAGGTTAGGAAAAGGGTGTATTGTTGGAATGTCCGAGAGAAGTAGAGAATGGGACGACCACATCACTCCCGATCGTCGTCCCGCTACGGACTCCCACGTATATCTCCCCGACTTCTTTATCGCCGTTGACCTTTTTCTCGTCGGCACATACCATACCTTGACATTTGTGTGGGACGGGCAAGGCACAAGAGCATGATGTTGTCGTCCACTCTCTGTCCGTGTTCCCCTTTCCAATCTATTTTATCATCCGTGTGAAATGCGGTCCGGCGGACCTCGTCGATCTCTGTTGGCCTTTTCGGGTTCCTCGGGTCGTTGGAGTGCTCTGTGGTCCATTTTCTTCGACACGGAGAACAACACTTCCACAGCTTCTTCCGGAGATACCTTGCGTTTGGACGCAATGTGGACGTCAACGTTTGATGTTGCCCAGAAGAGAGAAAGAGGTGAACCCTCGCGTCTTTGATTGTGACTTTCTGAAAGCTTTTCCGTAGCGATTATGCTGGTGGTGGTGGTCTTATTTTCATTTTGATCGAAAGGGAGAGACCCGTGCTTTTATCGAAGATGATGGGAACCTTTCGGTAAATGTCATTTCCGCTAGAAAGGAGGTACTCTCTGTGGCAGGCCCATATCTAAGAGTACTGAAAATGGAAATCCAAGTTGTAGTTGACGTAGGGCTTAATCTGTGGACCAGGCATACTTTTAGAAGACCACCGGAATCAAATTTGTTTGTCTCCATTTCCCATTCCGTGGGAATGGGAACGAAAGCAAAAAGTGGTACTTTGGTGCTATGCTCCGCTCTACCTTCTATTCCTGCTCGTATCTAGGGTTTGACGTTGAATATTTAGGCTTTAAATAACCACTTTTACTACATATTCTGCTCATCGCGGTATGTTTCATGTAGAAAAAAACAGGAAGAAAAATTGCATACGTCGTCCTGTCTGATGACCTAGTCTCTCTGATTTGACGTCCGCACTCTCAGGTTCGTGCGTCAGATGCGGAGTGGATGAACGAGAATCTCTCGAGCACATGTAGAGCACCGGCTCTCGGCGTGGCAGACGATATTTATTGCTACAATATTTTTCACCTTACTGTACCACATCATCAGCACACCGCAACGCGCCGGATATTAATCGATTTGGTATGGTGTGTGTGTTACAAGAGGAAGGAAATACACTGCAACACACACCGCGTGCGCATATTGCTCAAATTATCTCTCCGTCAGTCCTTCCGCCGGCGTCAAGAAGAGACCGGTCTTTCATATAGACACCCCAGTGCGCATGTTTTAACCGGCTTTTTGCTGCTGCTGCTGCTACTGCTACTTGCGCGCATGTGCAATAGCGTGCGCGTTTCTCTTGAAAAGGTTTGATTCATTCACGTGATGTGAAAGAGTGAAGAGAGAGGATGTGTGGTGTCCGAGGAAGAGAAGCGATGATTCTTTACCCATAATCCGCTTTTTGTTTCGCAAGCATTTGCAAAGACGTCTGTGAGCGAATGTATGCGCGCGATTTAATATGTCGAGGTGCGCGCGTGCGAGGAGGGTATAAGAGGTGGCAATCGAAGCGAGAAGAAACGGAAACGGGCAGGGATGGATATTGCTTTTTAAATAAACCGATTATCTCACTCAACGAAGCGTTGCGAATTCTTCTCCTCCGAGTTCGTTCAATAATCGGCCTCAACAGACACAAAACACTCCGGATGAGGCAAAGAAGAAATGCACCGGAGTTGTTGTGCTAACCAAGACGGGAAGCATTGAGAAGAAGATGGAGAATTACATGCAAAATCGGATGTAGTCTCGCTCGTAGCGTTCAATCAGGCTGTATATGCAAAATGCATTCGTGAGGGCAATAAAGAGCATACAAATCTTGGAATTTTTCGATCATTATCTTGAAGAGAAAGATAGATCGACCGTGGAGGAGCATAGTGGGAATGTGGTCGAGAATTCCAGAGAAATTGCTCGTCCCCCACGGAGCATAGAGCGAGCAAGAAGAAATCGCGTCGTGGATGAACGATTCGAGGTGAAAGTAAAAAATGGGACACGACTCCACTCGTGTGCGCCCGGTGAAGGCCAAGCGCCCTTCCTGCCATGCCCCCTGTAACGAGAGAAGCCCGAACCATCGATTTCTTCAACGTTGTTGGCATATTTCTTTGCATCAATGTAGTGGCGTCCTTGCCTCCATTTCGTGAATCCCTCTGAGGAAAGGGGAGAGCAAGAGAGATGGAGAGCCACGGATGATGGCATGTTGTTTTTGCACAAATCCGATCGAAAAGGGCCGCCCTCTGTGTGTGACAGCATGAGATATGCAAAAGGAGAACACCAAAATGGGAAAGTCGCCGAAGGGGAAAGGAAAGCAGCAACAGCAGCAGCATCGCGAAAACTGGTCCGAATATTACTGACAGACATTTGACTTGTCCTCTCATACGCAGGAGAATAATGTGGGCTCCTTATTTGTAAAGGGACCACCTTCCCATATGCAGACATCAGAAATAAAGATATGTCATGTCGCGGAATACTTATGAGTGAAATTGAATTCGCTCTGGAGAGAGGTGTGGTGCTGGTTTTCGAAATGGATCACCAAATATCGCCCCAATAACTTAAATATAACAACCAGAGCATGACTCATCAAGTACTATCATCGCCTGGAGAGCATGAGATCGTTCATTAGGAGGCTCATATCCGGAGATCAACGAACCCAAATCACCGGAAGAATCAACTGCTGATGACCAAGTGTATCGTTTCCTGCCGTGTTCCGCTATGTTGCTATCCGATTCCAATTCTTCAGCTCTGTTTTTGGAGGAGCTCTCTCCTCCACCACACACCAAAAGAAGGGGAGGAGGGACGCGTTAATCGGGAAACCATAAATGGTGATCGTATCACATCCAGGGACACAAACAAACTTCAAATGGTTTATGGTGTGGGGCGGAAGACCGACCACACCCCGTCTATTTGCCGTGGATCTTCCACAACGATGGGAGAGATACGGCGGACTTTAGACGATTTGTAGGAATTGATTCGTATTCTCGTCCAAACCGCAGTCATATAGTAACGTCGTTGGGTAATGAAAATTCGTTGAAGCGTGGAATAGAACAACGTGACTGCTTCTATCCTATTACCGGGAGGCCGTCTCCTCATCGTCTCGTCTGCTGGGGGGGGTGTCTCGTTAGGGGAGCGACTCATCTAGGCTATATAATATTGGTCGTGCTCACAGAGCGCATCGCGCCGGCGTGTGGTGGTGGTTTGTTGTTACTGTTATATTCCGTTCACGATGGACAAGATATGAATTATGATGGGTTGTTGTCTGTAGTGTTGTGTCTAGAAGAAAAAAAACGACGTTATCTTTTTTCAACGGAGTGCGAGAGCGCCGCGGTCCGTTTGTTTCTTCATAATTTGTTTTATACTGGTCGCAGGGGCAAAATAAATCGTTTAATTGGGAAACGGCTTTCGAGCACACGACACACCACAACTACCTGTGTCCTCTCCAAGCAAAGGAAAGCAGTGTGATTTATGAAGAAGTGGACCATAAAAGTCTAATAGCAAATCCAATAACAATTTTGAGTCTTTTCATTGGGCTCTTTCACACAACCGGTGCTCCTTAACGAAAGGTTTCAGCTATAGAGTAGAGAAAGATTGTGTTGCCGGAACACTCGCTCGCTCACTTCGCCGCGTGCCCTTAATTAGAGATCCGTTTCCGTTGTGCGCACAGTGCCGAAGTTTCGTTGCGGCAATAATTTCATTTCTCAATTATAGGCACACACTTCCTCATTTTGTTAAAGAAAGGCACGTATCTGCGCGCGTGTGTGGCGATGTTCAATTAAAGATTTCTTCAACAAATCAGACACACACAAAAAGTCGGCAATTAGAAGAAGAATTTCCGCTCCAATTTAGGGTGCGTATCGTTCAAAATTCCTCCACGACGGACAGGAGAACTCCGGCGAACGAACGTTTGGTACCGTGCGTGTGGGCAGTAGAGAAATAGTAAATAAAATTAAGAAGAAAAGGGAGAAGGGTATATGGTGTATTAAAATCGAAAAGTTTCGTTAGAAAACGATTGTGGGGGGCTGCTGTGTGTACAATCAGAGGAGTGATTATTAGCTAATTGCTTTGATTGGTGCCTCGTGGCAAACCCCATGGCCGGGCGGGTGCTTGGTTTGAAATTCCTATTTGAGGAGAAAAGTGCATTTTCTTCACGCGCTCTCTTCCATTTCATTCATCTGTGCGTGCATTTTAAGATACACATAGAGAGGGATAGGAGGGGCAATCAAATTGAAGAGAAAATTATGAGTGTTTAACCCTTAATTGATTCCGAAAGTGTTGGATGAGAGTATTCCGCCTTCCTCCCATCGCTCATCCCATCGTTCCTCCCATTCCTTAATGATTGCTTGTTGAAAACGATGTTCACAAAATGCAACCGAAAAGCGGGGCGGCCGGGGTCTCCATTTTGAAATGACGTTGATGACGCACACCAGTGAGTGGAGCGTCGAATGCAGCAATCATGTGCCTTCAAAAAATGCAACGAAAGCGGGGACTTTCACCGCTGCTGATAAACATATAGAGACAACGCCAAAGACGCTCTCCGTCGGGCTCAGAGATAATTGACACGCTGTCCGCCTCACTGGGAAAGGAAACTATCGGGAAGATGAAGTTTGCATTGGAATTGGGCTTTTCTTTTGAGAGAGGCCAACGTGGGGGAAATGGGTAATGAAATTTTATAGGCTTTTTTCTGGGTTAAGTTTGTTTTCGTGGTTGGAGCAGCGAGGAGAGCAGCGTGAAATGATGAATTCCTCTCTCCCTGTGCACGCGGACGGCGGACAGGTGACAGCAGGTGGTGGCGTGTGGTGTGTCTTCAGGCATTGGGGTGATGTATGGGACCAAAATACAGTATAACTTAGGCCGGGCGCAGCATATTTTTCAACAGTCACTTCCGCTTTTTCGGCGGGAGATTTTGTGTGTGTTGAGCTGTGTGAAAAGAAATCGTGAGTAATGATGATATATTTAAGATAGGTGTGTGCGCTGCGGCGCAACAGCAACTACAAACATCCAACCGCAGCGGAGGGACCGGATGAATCAGAAATTGGAAAGCCCCACTACGGATCCCACCACTAACGAGAAAAAAAAACACAGTATAGTCAATCTCTTCTGGGAAGTTGAAATACGCCGAATCTAATTTATTAGTTTCTTATTTCCGTTGTTTTGGATTCGTTACTCTGGTGCATTCAGCAGTAGGAAACAATAAACTTTCGTTCAGATTGCTAAAGTTTCTTCAGACTTCGGACCGAAGCAAGATACGTAGCAGACAATCCGTCTAAATTAGAGCAATGATCCATGAATGTCACCCGCGCCTTGTCAAGAATTGGGACACTCACACACGCCCCCAGTATCAATCAAATTTCATCAGAATTGGTTTTGATATGTTATCAATCTCCGCTCCCCAACGTCCCCAAAGTTAGAGATAGAGAGGCATGGGAACTATAAATAACTTCCTGTAGGTTTTTTGTTTGTTTTTGTTAGTTCGATCGAACGATACTAGTTCTACTGAGACTTCTTCTACTTACAAAGAATATCTCACCTTGTATACGTTATATGTGGCTTGTTGCGAAGAGAACACCATTTGCATCTACTTTATCATGATTCACACTCCCCCTTTGGGTGTGTGTTGACTTAAGTGATTTACGAGAAAAGTTGTTTTTTTTTTTGCTGACTGCACTCGAGTGGGGGGAGAGAGAACTCTGTAACCTTGTCTTATCAAGCCACGCGTGAGGTTTACCTCTTGGTGTTGGTTGGTTTCGTAGCAAATTTGATAAAGAGTGAGAACACGCCACAGCCTAGTGACTATTTTTGAGTTATTTTTTGTAAACGTTTAGCTTCAATTTTTGAGTAAGAACGAACTTGCACAGTAGAAGAGTTGGCGTCATCTCCAACAACATTGCATAATTCCGGGCCGTCTTCTCGGCAAAAAGCGAGATTCCAAGGCGAGAGAGAGAAGTGACATCAGCATGTTATTCTCATCTGTGCGTGCATTTTAAGATACACATAGAGAGGGATAGGAGGGGCAATCAAATTGAAGAGAAAATTATGAGTGTTTAACCCTTAATTGATTCCGAAAGTGTTGGATGAGAGTATTCCGCCTTCCTCCCATCGCTCATCCCATCGTTCCTCCCATTCCTTAATGATTGCTTGTTGAAAACGATGTTCACAAAATGCAACCGAAAAGCGGGGCGGCCGGGGTCTCCATTTTGAAATGACGTTGATGACGCACACCAGTGAGTGGAGCGTCGAATGCAGCAATCATGTGCCTTCAAAAAATGCAACGAAAGCGGGGACTTTCACCGCTGCTGATAAACATATAGAGACAACGCCAAAGACGCTCTCCGTCGGGCTCAGAGATAATTGACACGCTGTCCGCCTCACTGGGAAAGGAAACTATCGGGAAGATGAAGTTTGCATTGGAATTGGGCTTTTCTTTTGAGAGAGGCCAACGTGGGGGAAATTGGTAATGAAATTTTATAGGCTTTTTTCTGGGTTAAGTTTGTTTTCGTGGTTGGAGCAGCGTGAAATGATGAATTCCTCTCTCCCTGTGCACGCGGACGGCGGACAGGTGACAGCAGGTGGTGGCGTGTGGTGTGTCTTCAGGCATTGGGGTGATGTATGGGTCCAAAATACAATATAACTTAGGCTGGGCGCAGCATATTTTTCAACAGTCACTTCCGCTTTTTCGGCGGGAGATTTTGTGTGTGTTGAGCTGTGTGAAAAGAAATCGTGAGTAATGATGATATATTTAAGATAGGTGTGTGCGCTGCGGCGCAACAGCAACTACAAACATCCAACCGCAGCGGAGGGACCGGATGAATCAGAAATTGGAAAGCCCCACTACGGATCCCACCACTAACGAGAAAAAAAAACACAGTATAGTCAATCTCTTCTGGGAAGTTGAAATACGCCGAATCTAATTTATTAGTTTCTTATTTCCGTTGTTTTGGATTCGTTACTCTGGTGCATTCAGCAGTAGGAAACAATAAACTTTCGTTCAGATTGCTAAAGTTTCTTCAGACTTCGGACCGAAGCAAGATACGTAGCAGACAATCCGTCTAAATTAGAGCAATGATCCATGAATGTCACCCGCGCCTTGTCAAGAATTGGGACACTCACACACGCCCCCAGTATCAATCAAATTTCATCAGAATTGGTTTTGATATGTTATCAATCTCCGCTCCCCAACGTCCCCAAAGTTAGAGATAGAGAGGCATGGGAACTATAAATAACTTCCTGTAGGTTTTTTGTTTGTTTTTGTTAGTTCGATCGAACGATACTAGTTCTACTGAGACTTCTTCTACTTACAAAGAATATCTCACCTTGTATACGTTATATGTGGCTTGTTGCGAAGAGAACACCATTTGCATCTACTTTATCATGATTCACACTCCCCCTTTGGGTGTGTGTTGACTTAAGTGATTTACGAGAAAAGTTGTTTTTTTTTTTGCTGACTGCACTCGAGTGGGGGGAGAGAGAACTCTGTAACCTTGTCTTATCAAGCCACGCGTGAGGTTTACCTCTTGGTGTTGGTTGGTTTCGTAGCAAATTTGATAAAGAGTGAGAACACGCCACAGCCTAGTGACTATTTTTGAGTTATTTTTTGTAAACGTTTAGCTTCAATTTTTGAGTAAGAACGAACTTGCACAGTAGAAGAGTTGGCGTCATCTCCAACAACATTGCATAATTCCGGGCCGTCTTCTCGGCAAAAAGCGAGATTCCAAGGCGAGAGAGAGAAGTGACATCAGCATGTTATTCAGGGTATATGGTGTATTAAAATCGAAAAGTTTCGTTAGAAAACGATTGTGAAGGGGGCTGCTGTGTGTACAATCAGAGGAGTGATTATTAGCTAATTGCTTTGATTGGTGCCTCGTGGCAAACCCCATGGCCGGGCGGGTGCTTGGTTTGAAATTCCTATTTGAGGAGAAAAGTGCATTTTCTTCACGCGCTCTCTTCCATTTCATTCATCTGTGCGTGCATTTTAAGATACACATAGAGAGGGATAGGAGGGGCAATCAAATTGAAGAGAAAATTATGAGTGTTTAACCCTTAATTGATTCCGAAAGTGTTGGATGAGAGTATTCCGCCTTCCTCCCATCGCTCATCCCATCGTTCCTCCCATTCCTTAATGATTGCTTGTTGAAAACGATGTTCACAAAATGCAACCGAAAAGCGGGGCGGCCGGGGTCTCCATTTTGAAATGACGTTGATGACGCACACCAGTGAGTGGAGCGTCGAATGCAGCAATCATGTGCCTTCAAAAAATGCAACGAAAGCGGGGACTTTCACCGCTGCTGATAAACATATAGAGACAACGCCAAAGACGCTCTCCGTCGGGCTCAGAGATAATTGACACGCTGTCCGCCTCACTGGGAAAGGAAACTATCGGGAAGATGAAGTTTGCATTGGAATTGGGCTTTTCTTTTGAGAGAGGCCAACGTGGGGGAAATTGGTAATGAAATTTTATAGGCTTTTTTCTGGGTTAAGTTTGTTTTCGTGGTTGGAGCAGCGTGAAATGATGAATTCCTCTCTCCCTGTGCACGCGGACGGCGGACAGGTGACAGCAGGTGGTGGCGTGTGGTGTGTCTTCAGGCATTGGGGTGATGTATGGGACCAAAATACAGTATAACTTAGGCCGGGCGCAGCATATTTTTCAACAGTCACTTCCGCTTTTTCGGCGGGAGATTTTGTGTGTGTTGAGCTGTGTGAAAAGAAATCGTGAGTAATGATAATATATTTGAGATAGTATCAGGCGCCGAGACCCCTAGTTTTCCTTGAGCCGGGAAAAAGTAAGTGATCGTTCCTGAATTGAGGCTATCTTTCTATTACAAAAAGTGTTGCTAAACAATCGAATGTCACACTACTCTGCCCCCTATATCAGTCTTTTATCACATTTGTGTCCAGCGTCTGTTTCCATCATTATCACCGTCGAGCTCTCCTTCGTGTTTGGTAGTTAAAAGCATGGCAGGTGGTGAGTGAGTAATGGCCTTCTGTGGTGGTCTAGATTTCCTTCCAACGAGTCGATGACCACCGAAAGGTGAATACTCTACAGCCCTTATGCCTCCCTTTTTAACCTCATTTTCCTTCTAGAGAATGAATAAAACACGGAGGAGAAAGAGGCCCTTGGGATATTGTAATCTCATTCCGATTTCAAACCGCCTTCACGTAAGAACCTTGCGACAGAATGTCTCCGTTGAGGTGGGGAGACGCCGATGACTCATGCGAAACACCGCAGTGGGAGAAGGTCCTAGGCACGCACACACCTATGGCACGATGGCCACGATGGTGGTGTCGAGGAAGTTCATCGTCCTGAATTTCGTCTCAGGGCCGTTCTCCGTACCACCCAGGGCCCTTTTCGGGCAGTGCTTTACTGAGCATGCGCCACAACACTACCCGAGTGTTCTCTGAATGCATAACTGGCCAAATCGCGGATCGGAGAGTGGAGCGAGACATAATGTACAAAATCGGAGCTTCAATTATTGATCCAACCAAGGGGAGCGATAGCAGACCATTTCACTCTTACTCTTTGGGAGAACTGGGAACGCGGGGGGCCAACTCCATCATGTCCTGTCGGATGAAGGGGAGGCCTAGCGTTCTACTTTTCGCGGAGGGGCTCACTTGGAGCCTAGCTCTCGGGTGATGGTAAGCAACAGTCGCGTCGCCATCGGATGATGAAATATTCACCAGACGGCGGCGGTGCCCACGAACTTCCTGAACCACCAAGGAGAGAAGACACAGAGGAGGGGGGCGTATTAGGTTTCACCGTATTTTAATACATTTGCGCACGCCCCCCAATGCGAACAAAGAGAACCCGAGTCCCCTCGGTTCGACCGTATACCTTATGGAGATGAGTAAAGGATACAAGCAGAGGTTGGTGGACGCAGGCTAATGGGCCGTGGAGGAGAACGGAAATCAATTACGTACGTGCTGCATGGCGAATAAAATCTTGTGTCCCTCTTTTTGGATGGGATGTCGTACCAACTTCCGGATGAGTCATCTGTTGTTGTACAACAGTGCGTTTGGAAGGGAAATGTTTGATGAGTCATCAGGACGTGGATAACTTGCATAATCAACAGTGCACATTCGGGTGTTAGCCAAGTAGATGTGATCCAAGCGGTATAGAAAAAACGTATCCTCGCAAATTCTGAATAGGAAGGATCAAGTGTGGGGTATTTTCACCGTCTTCGTTAACGACAATGTCGATTGATCCAATTACTTTCTTTGCTCGCTTTCCACAGTCCCGTTGCTGTAGACGTTGCTTCTCCTTCTCCCCAACTGTATATTGAAAGCAAAGCTAACCACACACATCGACACCAAGCGCCCAGCTTCAGCAGTAAGAGATCCTTCTCTCCTCGGGGGGAAGGATCATCGACACATGAACACGCGCCGCGCACGCACACAAGATCATCTTTTTCCTTCGGGTCATTCCTTTCTTCTCCGTAACAGTTCTGGGAAATCATCTCCGATGAGCACGGCATTGACGCTACCGGTGGATACCACGGCGACTCAGATCTGCAGCTGGAGCGCATCAACGTGTACTACAATGAGGCGTCCGGTGGCAAGTACGTGCCGCGCGCCGTGCTGGTCGATCTGGAGCCGGGCACCATGGACTCGGTCCGCTCGGGCCCCTTCGGACAGATCTTCCGCCCGGACAACTTCGTGTTCGGCCAGTCGGGTGCCGGTAACAACTGGGCCAAGGGTCACTACACCGAGGGCGCCGAGCTGGTCGACTCCGTGCTGGATGTCGTCCGCAAGGAGGCGGAATCGTGCGACTGCCTGCAGGGTTTCCAGCTGACGCACTCGCTCGGCGGCGGTACCGGCTCCGGCATGGGCACGCTGCTCATCTCCAAGATCCGCGAGGAATACCCGGACCGCATCATGAACACATACTCCGTCGTCCCGTCGCCAAAGGTATCCGACACCGTCGTCGAGCCGTACAACGCCACCCTCTCCGTGCACCAGCTGGTCGAAAACACCGACGAGACATACTGCATCGACAATGAAGCTCTCTATGACATCTGCTTCCGCACGCTGAAGCTGACGACACCGACCTACGGCGATCTGAACCATCTCGTGTCGCTCACCATGTCCGGTGTGACCACCTGCCTGCGGTTCCCGGGTCAGCTGAACGCCGATCTGCGTAAGCTGGCCGTCAACATGGTGCCGTTCCCGCGTCTCCACTTCTTCATGCCCGGATTCGCCCCGCTGACGTCCCGTGGCTCGCAACAGTACCGCGCGCTGACCGTGCCGGAGCTGACG
>KZ067853.1:11316-24591 GCA_002091845.1 Anopheles cracens
ATCCATTGCCTTTTTCTTTTGCACCCATTTTAGTTACGGACGCTGATAATAATGGCCACAGCAATGCCCCACCGGCTCGGACCGTGCTACACAAATGCTCAAAACTGTATGCGGTACTTGTTCTCAACTCGTGCCAAGCTGCTGCCCCGCCGCTGTTGCGGGCCACCACCACCACCAGCCGAACTGGACGCCGATCCTGCGCCGACCATCTTGTCCAGCATGGACGGCTTCGGTGGCAGGGACGCCGTCGATGCCTGACCGATCGCGGACGTGGCGGAAGAGCTGGCCGCGGCATGAAGAATACTGGAGCTGGGCAGGGAAGAGGATGTTTTCGGATGGTGCTGCTGCATGGCCTGATGCATCGTCCGCACCGGAGAACCGGCGTGTGGCGACGGGAACTTTGCGAAGAACCCATGGTGGAACTGCTGCTGTTGCTGCACACTCGGTGACGACGCCATGCTGTGGTAGTTCGAGTGCGATTTATTCGACTCAACCGAGGTCGACGGCTGGTGGTGATGCTGCAGGAAGCGGGGCGGCGTACGCGACGGTAGCTGATGGGGATGATATCCAGCACCGGGTTGCGGACTCGAGCGCGTTTGTCCCACGTTGGAGTGGTTCGAACCGGACGAGGCCGAATTGAGGGAGTCCCGTGAGCCACCGCTCTTGGGCATACCGGTGCTGACGCTCGCCTTACGTCCCGTGTTCGGTAGGAGCGACCGCTTGAGGGTGGCGGAGTCACCGGAGCTTTTGCGGGACTGAGACGACGACTGGGAGGAGCTGTTGTTGTGATGGTGACCCAGTGAGTTCGCTACAGCCGGGGAGCCTCCTGTCGGGGATGGGTCCTCCAGTCGCTGATAGTTGCCGGACGTGCCGGAACCAGATTTGGACGAACCGAAACCAAACTTGGTCCCGGCGGGTGGACCTGCTCCACCAACGGTCGTCATCGAGCCGTACGATTTGTGTTTCAACGTTGCGCCACCGGTCGGATAGTCCTTGGTCAGGTGCAGTGTGTCCTTCATCTCGACGTAGCTCCCTTTGGCGGGCGAGAACTCTCGACCGGTGCGTTTCAGGCTACCGCCACTCTGGCTAGCACCGGAAGAGGAGGCCGGCGAAGGAGGTGTCGCGGCGCGCGTTTTCTTCCCACCATCGCTGGCACCGTCGCTCAAGCGGCCGTACTCGATCTTGCGCGGCGGCTTCAAACTTCGGGGCGGCCGTGGTAGTGCGCTTGGTGGGAGAGAAGATCCACGCTGTGCGACAGCCACCTGCTGTGAAACACCGGACAGCATCTTCGACATCTAATCAGGGGTGAACGTTACCGTCAGAATTCGTGTTATAAAGAGAGCTCGCGATAAAGAGCTAAAAAGATACCTTATTCCCAGAACTGGACACTCCCGAGCCACCACTTGAACCATCGCCTGCGCCACCATTAGTCGCTCCGATGTTGCTGATGTCGGTCATGTTTTGTCCCACGGCCTGGGACACGTGCGCCAAGTTGCCCAGCGTGCCGCTAGACGAGCTACTGCCACCGCGAAGCTTCTGCGAGCAGCGACCCTGCTTCTCCAGCAGCACCATATCGTCCACCTTTTGGCCGGTGCCACTCGATTGCTCCCGTTCTGGCGGTTGCTCCGATCGCCGATCCGATCCGATGTGTGTCAGATTCTGTCCGGAAGAGAAGTTTCAGCGTTACACACATACTCCTTTGGGAAGGAAGGAAACGTGTACCTGCAAAAATGCTTCACTATTGTTCGTAGACAAAACGGACACTTCGTCAGCCAGCAGCGATTGGATTGGTTTCTTCGTAGTTAGGCTCGGGAAGCAGCAAAGTCCTCGCTGGAAAGAGAAAAGATGCACAGCGTACCGTCGTTTACTACCTTTATGTGAAATTTGCATACAACAGATTTCAGCGCAATCTTACCCTCGAATACTTCCGGACGGTATTCTAGATGCATGATTGTGACAAAGATCTTTACAATTTACTTACCCACGATCGTGTTTGCCCCGCAGAGTGGAAGTATCTGAATAAAACGCACAACATACGTCGCAATAGCAGCACGAGTGATTAGAAAAGGCAGGAACGGTGGAAACAATAAGGCGCAACACAACACGCTTTTAGTGCAAATTTTGGACTGCCTTTGTCATCGGAACTTCGGAATATAATGTTGTAATTTTGTTCAATTATGAAAATATCCAAAAAGAGAGTGAGAACTTTAAGGAAGCTGCAGCAAAGCTGGCAGAGAAGACGGAGCAAACAACACAGTAAAAAATGAAAATCCAACTCACTCAAAAAAGCAAAAACACACACATTTAAGTAACATTAACAAGCCAAACAAACAAACACACGCAACAAAACACAGACCATAGTGCTCCACCCCGGGGGAGAGTGTTCATTTCGTTTTTTAAATGCATCTATTTTCGACTTTTATTTCATCATTTTCTGCTTGGTTTTCTCCAGCTCCATTTTGCTTTCCGTGCGAGGGCTCGCTCGTGTCCTACCAATAGGCTTCCTATCATAATATGATGGCAATTCTTCTACGATGGGCTGATATTGGAGAGCGTATTTAAAACGTATTAACGTATAGTGCGTTCTGCTGCTGTAGCATCCTGTGTTTAGCGTAGCGAATCATGGCTATTTTATTGTGTTTTTGTTTTGTTTCTTTGCACTGCAAAACCATGCCAAAGCCCTATATGTATACCTACTAGGTGTCCCCGACCGCGCTCCGGTTAAGCTAATTCTAGGTAAAAATCTGCGCTTCTGCTGGTACACTGAAGTCGTGGCTCTTTGCTTATGCTGTTCATTACGCTAAATGTCATGCAGTCATGCGGAGATGGTCTCGGTTTCCCGGAACGAAACCAACAAACCCGGCAGGAAGCTCTTAAAACCACACAAACACAAACCTAACGCGCATATACTTACGCATACGATCACTGTGTGCGCGCGCGCAGCGCGCGCGCATCCCCGCCTGTCGATCGTACTTGTACGAATAAATTAGTTACACCGTTTGAATGCTACATGCTAAATAAAATATATATATAAATGATATATAAAACGCAGGCACGCAGTGCCCATATTATTGCCCACGTAGAAGCCCCCGCGCGCCTTTCTTCGCCATCATGAGGTAAACGTAAAGTATAACAGAAACAAAAGCCGTAACTGGACACAGTTTTCGCTGCGCACTGCCTAGCGTTTTTGTTTTAGTTTTTGTCTCGATGGCTCATCAATTGAGTTTCGTTTCGTCATTTCACCGGCATGCCACGTTCGATCTACGAATGGGCGGGCGTGCGAATGGAAAGCAGAAACCGAATCGACGAAACAGAACAGAGAGCTGTAACACTAGTTGTTCCGGAGGAAAATAAATACAATCTACTACTGTAACACCGCTGCTGCACACGGAAAGGGCGGCTTCGATAGTTAAACACACTTAACGCACTCTGTTTAAAATCTTTGGTGTTTGGCGACATGCATGCGGAATGGTCATAGCGCGCGGCGCGTGTGTGTGCGTGGTGGATGAAAGGATAATCGAGGGATAAACTGAACGGAGCATTCTCTGCGATGGCATTGTGTTCCCGGGGTTTCATACGGGAGCTGGCGGGCAGGCAAGGTTGCTCAGTAGAACGTTTCCGGTTCCGACGAGGAGGATGACGACGAGTCGGTTGCCGAAGTGGCCACGTTCTTGCACGAGGCGGCCAACTTCTTCGCACGCAGCTCAATGACATCGCCGGTCGTGCTGGTGCCAACGGACGCGGTCGCCACGCCGGCCGATTTCTTCGTCGCGATCGCCGGTGTCGAGGTCGTTTTGGACATGATGCTGTGGTGATGCTTTTTCGCTGACACTGATGCCGGTAAGGGCGCTTTGTTGCGCTGCTGCTGCGATTTGCCACCGCTGGATGATGGCACCGACGAAGCGGCAGAGGAGGTGGAGGAGGAAGCGGTGCGTGTACCGGAAGGCTTTGGTGGGGGGTTAGTAGTGGAGGCCACATGCAGCAGATGATTACCGTTGTTGCCGCCGTTCGCATCCGTGCTCGAACCGGCCGACGACGTTTCGCTGGCCGTGCCGAGACCGGACGAGCCGGCCCGGCTGGCTGTGACCGCCTTCAGCTTGGCCGCGAGGGCGCGAGCCCGTTGGTTCAGCTGATGTTGCTTCTCCACCAGCGTCAGTTCACTCACCTTGCTGAGCAGCTGCTCGTCGAGCTGCTTCAGTTGATCATCGATCGATTTGCGCTGCGCGTCGTAACTCTTGCTGTCGTAGATCGTGTGCTCGCTTCCGGCGCCAAAGTTGGCCGAGCTGCTGTAGGCCGAGGTGGTGCTGCTGCTGCCCGGCGACGAGTAGGCGATGCCAACTGGGCCGTTTCCAGCCCCGGTACCGCTTCCGGCCCCAGCAACTACACCACCACTTCCGCCACCACCACCACCGCCAGCACCGGTGGGGAGGTTGAGCGAGCTTTGCGCAAAGGAGGAAGGGTTGCTGCCGGTCGGACCGTAGGAAGACGAGTAGCTGGATACAACGGTTGCCGTCGGGCCGTACGGGCCGACGACAACGGACGATGCGTCGAGCAGTGAGCCACCGGCGCCGGTGGCCACATCGAACGCACCGCTCGACACGTCCACGTACGATGGCTGCGAGTTGTACGCTCCCAGTGGATTCAGTGCGAAGCTATCCGTCGATAGGTTGTACGATCCGTAGGAGTTCGTCGAGCCACCGTAAACTAGAACGCGAAAGGGAATCATTCGTTAAACGTCGAGTTCTATTACAGGCAGCAGTTTAGCTCCTACTCACTCTTCTGTCCCTGGTACGCGCGGATCATGGCGTCCTTCTCCGCGAGTCGATTTTCCACCAGTTTCAGGCGCGTCTGCAGTTCCGTCACCTTCCGGTTGGCGGCATGCGCCTCGTCTAGGTAGCGTATCTTTTCCTGCTTCGCTTCCGCCAGGATCCGCTCCGTTTCCTGCGAGTTTCGCTCCATGGCAAGCTTGGCCACGTTGCGCACGTTCGATTCCTCTAGGTTGCGCTGCTCCAGCTGGGCACATTCCGATTCCAGCCTGCGAAGTGTATGAGGTAAGCAAGATAAGCAAAAATAATACCAAGTTATTAGCCAAACGTCTCGCTACAATCTATTGTGTGGCGGCTACAACGTTCAAACCTAATTAAGGGCAAGCAATTCAATCCTGAGAGAGAGAGGCGCGATTGATAGACGTGTCTGTCACCTACCGTAATATTTGCGCGTCCTTCTCCCGCAGCTGCCACTTGAGATTGTCCGTTTCGCTGTTGGTGCTGCTGCCGCTCCGGTTCGGCAGATCGTTGTCATAGTCGATGCGCAGTTTCCGCTCGGCTTGCTCGCGTCGTTCGCTGGCGTTCTGCAGCGATTGCAGTGCGTGCTGCAACTGGGCACACCGCTCCACGTACACCTGCTTCTGTCGGCACTGTTGGCAAGGCGAGGAAAGAAATTTTATGTCAGTATCTCAACAATGTGTCCACAAACGAACCACTAACCTCTTCCTCGAGACGCTTCAGCGCGGTATCGAGTACGTTGATGTGGATGCGCTGTTCCTCTAGCGTTGCGTTCTGCGCCTGTAGTTCGATGCACTGACGCCGGTTCGCGTCGATCAGTGATTTGTCTGAAATGGAAAGTTGGGAGCAAACAGAGATGCGTTAGAGCTATGGGCTACCCACTATGGAAGCGCACCACACCGTCGTCTCCTTACTTACTTTGATTCACTAGCTGCGAAATGAGCACGTCCTGCTGCGTTCGACCGAGCTGATGATCGGACGAGGCATGCAGTTGGCTCTGGTACACCTCGACCTGGTCGCGGAACGCCCGGTTCAGCTCCTGCAGTCGTCGACAGTCTTGCTGCAGGCGCGTACGGGCTGCACGTTCCAGACGCTCGCGCCGATCGCACGACTGCACCAGTTCCTCGTGCACGCGATAGATGTTTGCTATTTCCTGTTCCAACTGTAAGACGGATACAAATGGGGACATGAGTACTACGGTGCCAGCTACAACAGCACGTTCTGGTGGCACCAGCATACCTTTTGACTTTTGGCAACCTTCAGATAGCAATTGTTCAGTTGCTGCTTGAGCAGCTGATTCTCCTTCACCAACGCTTCCACCTCCTCCGGGTCGATGTCGTACAGCCGCGTTAGGTCGGGTTGGCTTTTGCTTTTCAGCTTGCTTCCGCCGTTGCCACCTCCGCCGCCGCCTCCAGCCTTCGTTTCACTACCCCGGCGACCCTTACCGCCACCACTGGGCATCTTCTGCTCACCGTCCACAGTGGATGCGGTCGAACCGCCGCTCGACTGCTGACGACTGTTCCGGGCGGCCGTCGTGGCCCGGGATAACTTCACCTCCTTCGCGAGATGCTTCAGCACATGGCTCTGGTTGATGTACTCTTCGCTGATCTCCGAGATGTCCTGCATCGGGGCGGGCGCCGGTGCTGCCTCACCGTACGAGCGCGGCCGCTCCTTCTTCATGTACGGCGGCGGACTACCGGCGTAATCGCGCCCGGACGAGGCCACCGAGCTGTAGATGTCGTCGTGGATGATGAGCGTGTTGTAGGACGACTGCGACACATCCATCGATGAGCGGTTCGAGTTCGGTTCCTTCAGCGAGTTACGATTTGAACCGGCCATCGAGCTTCGATTCGATGGCGCATCGGTACCGGCGCTGGCGTACATTCCACCACCACCAGCGCGTGATTCGGAAATGCTTCTACCGCTGCTTCCACCGGTCGGTGTAGCGTAGCGCGTTGAATCGGAGGATGTGTTTGAGGAAAACTTATCACCAATGAACCGTCCTGTGTGGAGAAAGAGATCGTTAGACATCACAATATGGTTCCCTCTCCGCTGCAATTCCTACCTTGCATCTCATTCACAGGAGTGACACTTCCCTGCAGATTTTCCTCGCCCTGTGGTTCCACGCGCGCATGACTCAACACGTAGCGCTCCTCGCGCGACAGGTTCTCGTTCGACGTGGAAACATCCGTGTCCGATCCGGACAGGCTGCCGATCGGTGATCCGGGATACTTCGGTGGCGTTTGCGGGCAGGGTGGCGGTGGAAGCATCGTGGCACCGGACGACGTGACCAACATTGGGGGCCTCATGAACGGCAGTGAAGGAACCTGTGGCTGCTGCTGCTGTTGTTGGGGGGCTGCGGTTTGGCTGGACGGTTTCCCTCCAGGACCGTTCGATTGCTGCTGAGGACCTGCACCGCCGTACTGCGAGTATCGGGTTGCTCCTCCATGTGACATTGTGCACACACTGGACACTGGGGGGTAGTTTCACGCGTCGTCACACTACCACTGCTTTGGCCTGCTGGATGCACGGGCTGGATCACCAGAAATACGGCAAACGACACAAAACCCCATCACGCAATAGCAGATCACTTTTAATGCGAGCGATCACGCGGATCCGACTCAACGCTACCGACACAGGATATGTCCGGCACACACAAGAATGTCTACAACACCCCTACCGGGAAGCGGAAAACAGGGCGCCCCGCGTGAAGGGTCCCGAAGTGAATTATAGCGATTGGAATGCGGGATGATGGAATTTTTATTCGCATCACAAGTGGGACACACACGAGAGAGAGAGAGAGAATGAATCGCACAGCAGCAAAAGGGTTGCAGCAATGTGTGTGGCGTTCGCCAAAATGCCACCCATTGGATAGAGGGTGGGAGGGTGTGCCACCAACCAACACCGCGCCATGCTGATTCGTGTGACGTCAAATTGCAAGGTTTTTAATGACTTTTCACCCCCGGGTTTGAAAGTACCCTTCGGCTGTTGAGGAGATCGCCGCAGCCAGCAGAGCTGCCTCTGACTGACGACGGCCCTGACAGCACACACCACGGGGAGGTGCTCGAAGGGGACGCAAGAAACGTTCATCACGCACACACACACACACGCGGGGCCGCGAGCGTTTGTAGAGAGGCAGTGCAGTGCACTTGAGTGGGCCGGAGGGGGTGGTAAGGCGACGCGCAGCAACCGCGCGGCTCACTGGCATTGGAATTTGGAATGTTTGCGCACGAGGATACAGCAGGAGGAGGGGGGTGTGTGTGAGGGAGAGAGAGTGCGCGGTGATCGCGCGCGCGGCGGCCAATGGCATCCGATGGTGAGGAAGATGCTGTTGGTGTGTGTATTAGTGTTATTGCCGTGTGCACCTGTGTGCGTGCACATATTCCGAGGAATGTTCTTGTCCGCTCATAATTGGAATGAGACCGCAACGCAATGTCGATTATAAAATTCTTTCACTTGCATGTGCGTGAAAATCATCTCACGCGTCGTCACACTACCACTGCTTTGGCCTGCTGGATGCACGGGCTGGATCACCAGAAATACGGCAAACGACACAAAAACTAAGTAAGCTAAGAATGTGCGGACTAAAGCTCCCCAGGCAGCGGCAAATGGAATGTCGTTAATCCGTAAAATCCTCTTATTCCCTTGCGCCTGGGGAGCAAAGTAGGCTCCGCTAGCTGCGCGACTCCAAAACAAAAGCACAACACGTCACTAACACATACACACACGTAACGCTTGGAAACTTTCGGCTTCAGCGGAGGGGGGTGCGACGAAGTGTTCCAGGTAGTCCGCTCCCTATCAACCCCGGCCATTCGCAATAAAAAAAAGTCGAAGCGGCGAGTAATAATAATGACACACACGGAATGGAATGCAGCCATCACATCGTGTGTGCTGCGCCATGAAACCACCCAGAGATACGGGGGGAGGCCAGTGGCAGTGTTGATGTGGAGCATATCGCGCAGTTGTCCACTGCAATGGTGTTTCGATCCGAAATCCCTCATTGGAAGTGGAAACTTCTACTGAATTATAGAAAATTTCTTCCTATCTTCCTATCTCTCCCTATTTCTTACGCTGCACGAAGTTATGCGCGTGCACAGCATAGTTCCCAACTACGAATATAGTTCAACTGTTGCAATTTTTAAATCTACCAAATGCCAAGGTACCAGTTTTCAGCAGCATCCAGTCAATGCTCTTTATATGTAGAATTAAACATTTGGAACATTTGCATTTCCGGCAGTAAACTATCGTATGTTTTATGAAGGTATATTGTGACTCTTACTTCATAAATCCTGGTGCTAGGGGTTTCTTCAGAAGGTAATACAAAAAAAACCATTTGATACACCACTGTGCAGAGCAAATCGTGCTGCAGACCTGCTGCTCCATAGCGCGAGCTCCGATTTCTCGATTGCGCCTAGGAAACACAGACCGCCAAATGGGGTGGGGGTAGGTTGCGCGCGCGGAAAGCGAACGACATTCCTTGCACAAAATCGTGTGCAAATACGAGAGCTACGCTGATAGTGGCGCGTTTGTGTGTAGAGGACCTGCACCGCCGTACTGCGAGTATCGGGTTGCTCCTCCATGTGACATTGTGCACACACTGGACACTGGGGGGTAGTTTGTTCTAACAAACGAAGTATCGTAGCTTCTTTCAGCACTTTGCTCTTTGTTTGTGACACTCTTCGATCTTCGGATCGAGGTGTAGGCCAGACGAGAACACTGCCTGGTTCGTATTCGTGTAGCTTTCGTTTGCTTACGGGCGGGGGAACTTGCCAAAAACGACAAACATTCAATCACTTTCACAGTCGCGGCGCATAGCAAGAATGTTCTGATACTGACGAACAGAGATTCACTTCGTATTCACGCACTTGGGGCACTTTTCGCGACGGTCGTCTTTGTTTCGTGGGCTCCTGCTATGTAATGAATGTTTCGTTTCACACGTCCGGTTCCATCCTGGAAGCAGCGTAAGAAGAGACGTGGATTAGTTACACTCTAAGAAGATTGTCCCAAAAGAAACCCTAATCTTTCACTCAGGCGAGTTACTGAACCTCCGGTTATGTCAAATGAATGATCCCGAACGGTCCAACTCGATCGCGATCGACCGGTTCTCAACGCGATTCCCGATCATCGTGCTAAGTAAGCTAAGAATGTGCGGACTAAAGCTCCCCAGGCAGCGGCAAATGGAATGTCGTTAATCCGTAAAATCCTCTTATCCCCTTGCGCCTGTGGAGCAAAGTAGGCTCCGCTGGCTGCGCGACTCCAAAACAAAATCACAACACGTCACTAACACATACAGACACGTAACGCTTGGAAACTTTCGGCTTCAGCGGAGGGGGGTGCGACGAAGTGTTCCAGGTAGTCCGCTCCCTATCAACCCCGGCAATTCGCAATAAAAAAAAGACGAAGCGGCGAGTAATAATAATGACACACACGGAATGGAATGCAGCCATCACATCATGTGTGCTGCGCCATGAAACCACCCAGAGATACGGGGGGAGGCCAGTGGCGGTGTTGATGTGGAGCATATCGCGCAGTTGTCCACTGCAATGGTGTTTCGATCCGAAATCCCTCATTGGAAGTGGAAACTTCTACTGAATTATAGAAAATTTCTTCCTATCTTTCTATCTCTACCTATTTCTTACGCTGAACGAAGTTATGCGCGTGCACAGCATAGTTCCCAACTACGAATATAGTTCAACTGTTGCAATTTTTAAATCTACCAAATGCCAAGGTACCAGTTTTCAGCAGCATCCAGTCAATGCTCTTTATATGTAGAATTAAACATTTGGAACATTTGCATTTCCGGCAGTAAACTATCGTATGTTTTATGAAGGTATATTGTGACTCTTACTTCATAAATCCTGGTGCTAGGGGTTTCTTCAGAAGGTAATACAAAAAAAACCATTTGATACACCACTGTGCAGAGCAAATCGTGCTGCAGACCTGCTGCTCCATAGCGCGAGCGCCGATTTCTCGATTGCGCCTAGGAAACACAGACCGCCAAATGGGGTGGGGGTAGGTTGCACGCGCGGAAAGCGAACGACATTCCTTGCACAAAATCGTGTGCAAATACGAGAGCTACGCTGATAGTGGCGCGTTTGTGTGTGCGTGAGAGAGAGAGAGAGAATGAATCGCACAGCAGCAAAAGGGTTGCAGCAATGTGTGTGGCGTTCGCCAAAATGCCACCCATTGGATAGAGGGTGGGAGGGTGTGCCACCAACCAACACCGCGCCATGCTGATTCGTGTGACGTCAAATTGCAAGGTTTTTAATGACTTTTCACCCCCGGGTTTGAAAGTACCCTTCGGCTGTTGAGGAGATCGCCGCAGCCAGCAGAGCTGCCTCTGACTGACGACGGCCCTGACAGCACACACCACGGGGAGGTGCTCGAAGGGGACGCAAGAAACGTTCATCACGCACACACACACACACGCGGGGCCGCGAGCGTTTGTAGAGAGGCAGTGCAGTGCACTTGAGTGGGCCGGAGGGGGTGGTAAGGCGACGCGCAGCAACCGCGCGGCTCACTGGCATTGGAATTTGGAATGTTTGCGCACGAGGATACAGCAGGAGGAGGGGGGTGTGTGTGAGGGAGAGAGAGTGCGCGGTGATCGCGCGCGCGGCGGCCAATGGCATCCGATGGTGAGGAAGATGCTGTTGGTGTGTGTATTAGTGTTATTGCCGTGTGCACCTGTGTGCGTGCACATATTCCGAGGAATGTTCTTGTCCGCTCATAATTGGAATGAGACCGCAACGCAATGTCGATTATAAAATTCTTTCACTTGCATGTGCGTGAAAATCATCTCACGCGTCGTCACACTACCACTGCTTTGGCCTGCTGGATGCACGGGCTGGATCACCAGAAATACGGCAAACGACACAAAAACCCATCACGCAATAGCAGATCACTTTTAATGCGAGCGATCGCGCGGATCCGACTCAACGCTACCGACACAGGACATGTCCGCCACACACAAGAATGTCTACAACACCCCTACCGGGAAGCGCAAAACAGGGCGCCCCTCGTGAAGGGTCCCGAAGTGAATTATAGCGATTGGAATGCGGGATGATGGAATTTTTATTCGCATCACAAGTGGGACACACACAACAATCCACAGCGCGACAAGCACGACAAACACACGCACACACACAAACGCGCGCGAAGTGGCGACTCGCCTCTGTCGGGCAAGCGATCACTGATTTCTGCAGGACGGGAGGGAGCTAATCGAATTAGATGTTTACATATTTCGCACAGGTCCGTTTGGGGAAGGTCCGCTTCTGTCGCTTCTTTCTTTCCACCAACGGTGCGGCACCACAGCGCAGCAGCAGCGAGAGCCAGCAGCTTCGTCCGTCGTACGCAAAAGGGGCTCCGCGACTAGCGCGCGCGCATGTATTGGTGCGAGCCTGGTGCGCACGAGAGCGAGTAGGAGGAAGCACATGCTAAGAAAGAGAACTGCTATGAATGGAATGTGCCCTCCCGCCCACCCGCTTCGATTGCACAGCACCGCCGTCTACTTCACAATCCTCCTCTTCCTCCCACTCGTCCCACAAACTTAGGAGCGTAGCCCCGCTGGAAGAAGCCTCGAACGGCACGCTTTTTCACGCACGACGGTAACTTTACTGCACGAGATGATCGTGAGTGCTTTCTCACCGTTCGCCACCCTGTTTGAGAACGATCACACACGCCTGCTGCTGCTGCGTACTATTACGCACGATCGCAGCACAAATATGATCGCGCGCGCACTAGGGGCTCCGTTTTTCGCGCAGCGCTTCGAAATTTGACACTAGTGCGGGATTCTCGGTGCGGAGCCCGCAACTCCGTCCGTAGCCTTGCGGACACTTACGTTAAGCCGTTTCCAGACGTACCGCGATTATCGCGCTGCGATTGGCACTCGGCGTAGAGCCGTTTCCAGATGTATCGTGATTATCGCGTTGCGACTTTTGACAGCTGTGACGCCAGCAACTCCATACGAAAAAACCGAATTGTGCGCGATTTCGTTCAAGGTGTGCGTATTTACTGTGATCGAATCCTGCGTCGCGAGTATCGCAAGCAGTCCGGTTCGGTGCTAATATAACGGTGCTAATACATGTTGCTAATATAGCCTGACACAACGACACAACGATTAGGACAACGATTACCACTACCAGTTGTCCTGCTTATGGTATGTTTTTTATGTTTGCGCAAGGATTCACGGCTACCTTTTTGAAGCGCTGTTTTTATGGGGCCGTCCCGAATTTCTTTCCTCTTCCGTCAGTCTCGTTTCAGAAGCATGTTCGTATTTCCTTTTTCTTCAAAATTACATTTGATGCCCATGAGTTTTCTCTGTCGTCCATCCATCTTCATGTACGAACCTCGGTATTGGGCATTCTCCACATTAGGCCGCGGTCTGCCAAAATCTTTTAATTCATATCGCGAAACACACGAAATGGTTAAGGAAATTATAGTAAGACAAGACTGCAAAATGTTTTACTTTTTGTATTGTTTGCGCTGAAAACAT
>KZ067853.1:25834-48161 GCA_002091845.1 Anopheles cracens
ATGGCCTTTAGCTTGGTTTAGCTTGGTTTTCGAGACTTTAGGACATTGGACTGCAATTCTTCGGATGTCTCCCGCTTGGTGCTAGATGCCGTATAAACGCGCTGGATAGATTATTTGGAACGGCACAGACGACAGATCTTGTCAAGAGCAAAACACGCTTCAGCTCGATGTCCGATACCGGAGCATCGGCAGCACGACATCGTCGTTCGTCCAACACGAGTTAATTCGCTGCGGTTTCTAGGAAAATATCCCCAACCGCGAGAACTACCCATGCTGCAGTACGGACGATAAGTTTCTCAAGTTATGGCAAATACACGTTGCGAGTCTTCCAGGGGATTATGCAACAAAAAGCTGTCTTTGACTTGCTTCTCAAAGTCATAAGCACGTAGGCGATCGATAAAATCTATGTGGTGACCCTTTTTTTCTTTACTATACGTACTGAAGAGACAGGTTTCTTTATTATATGGTTGCCGATTGATATTTTTATTCCCCGTTTTTCTGGCTTATACAGCTCCATTCTGTTGTTTCGAATCGACTGCCTTTATTGATCATCCTTGTTATACTTATATCTATCATCGATAATCTTTAGGTGAGACATCTGGAGCCATATTGCCAAATGTCTGAATCAGCACACATGTGTCTGTGTCATATTGGAGGTGTGGAGCGTGAGAATGCTACCGACTAGTGATGGGAAATAGAATCCGGATCGAATCCCAGATCCGAATCCCTAGTCGGAGCAATCCGGATTCTATCCGGGATTCTAGTTGGCCAACAAATGCTAGAGCACTCGTAAAACTTGTCGTTGTCGTTTGTTTCATGAAACTTATTCTAGAGCAGCCCCTTAAGGAAATTATAGTAAGACAAGACTGCAAAATGTTTTACTTTTTGTATTGTTTGCGCTGAAAACTGCTGTTTGTGTGAGTTCGTTTAACAACTATTTAAACTCACTACTCACAAACAGAAGCGCGATACCATTCGCGATACCTCACAACATTAAAAAATTCTACTATTTAAAATGAATTAAAATATAGTTTGTAATTTTTCCATAAGTCAATAAACACGAGTTGTCTGTTCAATCGTCGGAAACAGATTAATCTTTTATTTTCTTGATTTCTTGACATCTTGACGTTTTGACGTTTGACATTTATCAAGGTACTTACAGCCTAGGTGAGCATATACAAACCAAGATTCGTAAATAATATTTGTGATTTTATGATTCTACAAATATAAGAAAAAACAGAAAAAAGAAGCCTCAAACAAACCGCTAAACCTCAACAGACCTCGACCTTGACAATACATAAGAACTACAGCCAACGACATGAACACACTGACAGTACACACAATACACAAAGAAAAATAGCACAAAGAAAATCAAGAGAAATGGACCTAGCAGTCCTCTCTTTCACTCTGGGCAGTAACCTAGGAAGAAGAAGAAAAAAATCAAAACAATTCCAACAAGTGTGTACGAATACTGGTGTCCGCGTTCAAAATAAAACTAATAATTGTGTAATTCCGTAAGTAAGCCGGCCGTATCTGATAACAAACAACATAAACTCGCACTCCCACGATCGTAATCCATCAAGTTGTGTTGCGGTATTTCGTGTATTTCTGTATCAAATCGCAGGAGAATATGTTACCCAGAACAAGTGCGGCCGTAGCGCTTCGTTGCATTCGCTTCCAGAATCGGCTTCATCATTCGCGTGCTGGTTATTGCCCCCGGGCTCTGGCAAACACGTGGAAAATCGATTTCCCGTTACCAGGCAGTAAAGTGCCACAACATGTCCGTCCGGTAAATGCCAATGCGCGAACGTTCGCCACTACCGGTAAGAGATATACTTTCGCTGCTGCAGCACCATCGCTCGAAGCACACCAATTGGCGGACATGATAAGAAAGCTGGTCGGTTTTTTCGTTTTTGCAAAGAAGCGCCGGCTTATAATCAGTCGAGCTGTCTGGCGTCAATCATACGATTGTTGGTTGGAGATCACCATTTTGAATGTTCCTCCCGACATGGTGGATTCATAGCTTTGAAAACCGTTTTTTTGTTTATGTCACCGTCTACTGTCTGGTGCGCATTTTGAGGGGAAGCAATTTCATTGTTGCTTGCTAGAGAATTCCATCCCCAATCATCCTGCGGCACGCAAGTCATTTCCATTCCGTAACTCGATCGCGTGAGCACGCAGCGCTTCTGATGGCGAATGTCGTTTGGTTGTTTTGTTTTTTGTGTACCTGCGCCGTTGCGGTGCTTGCAGCGAGCACGACCGACGGCTGCGGGGGAAATCGGTTTGCCCCGGGCTGCATCGAACCGCAACTGGTGGCCACCATCGCAGACATCGAGGATCTTCCGAACCATCCCGAAAAGCTGCTGATTGATGTGCGTGAAACGTCGGAGCTGGCTGCGACGGGTCAGATTCCGACAAGCATCAACATCCCTTGTAAGTCTTTCTTTTCCCAAGCTTGATCACCGTACGATCATACAACGTACCTGGCGCTAATGAGCTTGTTTGTTGTTTTCGCAGTAAAAACGGTGCGCACTGAGCTAAGCCTCAGCCCGGACGCGTTCGAAACGAAATATGGGCGCAAAAAACCAACCACAGATGATCCGATCATTTTCAGCTGTCGCTCGGGAGTTCGTTCCGGCCAGGCAGCCCTCGAAGCGGATCAGCTTGGCTTCAAGAAGTAAGACACGGTTATGCAATGGTCAAAACCATACAACCATTACACTCCATTTCCTCTCTCTCTCACCGTACTTGTTTTAGCGTAAAAAATTACGTCGGATCATGGCTGGAATACGCGGCGAAACATGAGTTGCCAGTTTAAACGCACTACAACGAGACTTCCCACATCTGTATCGGGGAAAGCACAGCAAGATTAGTCGTTTAATTTTGTTAGGGTAATAGTGTGTAACAAACCCTGTTTCTTAAGAAAAAAATCAAAACAATTCCAACAAGTGTGTACGAATACTGGTGTCCGCGTTCAAAATAAAACTAATAATTGTGTAATTACGTAAGTAAGCCGGCCGTATCTGATAACAAACAACATAAACTCGCACTCCCACGATCGTAATCCGTCAAGTTGTGTTGCGGTATTTCGTGTATTTCTGTATCAAATCGCAGGAGAATATGTTACCCAGAACAAGTGCGGCCGTAGCACACTGAGCTAAGCCTCAGCCCGGACGCGTTCGAAACGAAATATGGGCGCAAAAAACCAACCACAGATGATCCGATCATTTTCAGCTGTCGCTCGGGAGTTCGTTCCGGCCAGGCAGCCCTCGAAGCGGATCAGCTTGGCTTCAAGAAGTAAGACACGGTTATGCAATGGTCAAAACCATACAACCATTACACTCCATTTCCTCTCTCTCTCACCGTACTTGTTTTAGCGTAAAAAATTACGTCGGATCATGGCTGGAATACGCGGCGAAACATGAGTTGCCAGTTTAAACGCACTACAACGAGACTTCCCACATCTGTATCGGGGAAAGCACAGCAAGATTAGTCGTTTAATTTTGTTAGGGTAATAGTGTGTAACAAACCCTGTTTCTTACTCAATAATAAACGTTGTTACGAACCAGACCGTTGTATTTAATTCAGTGTTATCGTATCAAACAAATATGATGTCATTCACGCGGTACCCGAAGCGTGTCAACTGGGAGACAAATTTAAATTACGCTTATCTGGCGCAGACGATAACAAGACTTATCTACCCGTATTTGAGCACCGAATATTCGTTCGCTTCGTTTCAGACACACGTCGGACAGCCATTAAGACGGGTAACTTGTGCAACAGCCGTGTGAACAACATGTCGATCGCCACGTACGAGGAGGTGCTCGATTTGCCCAACCATCCGGAGAAGCTGCTGATCGATGTGCGCAATCCGAACGAGCTGGAGGAAACGGGAAAAATTCCCACCAGCATTAACATACCACGTAAGTGCTGTTGCTGTTGCTGCGAGACAAAAAGTCGAGAAACTAAACCGCTTACTATGATAAGGCAACTTCTTCCCTCGACTATGAGAGATGTGCTACGTATGGATTGCCATTGAAATCTATCCGGATCTCCTGGTGAATCTCATCGCAAGCTCATTCCCTTCAAATTCACACGTGTCATTCACCGTACCCGGTTTTTGTCAAATACTAAACATTTTACCTGGTGTGCGTTCGTGTGTGTGTGTTACAACTTCACAAATCCTCCCCGGCGCACCGTTTTTGCAGTGGACGTAGTTACGAAAGCGTTCGGGCCGGAAACGAGTGAAGCAGAGTTTGCCCAACGGTACGGAGTGGCCAAGCCGGGACCGGATCACTATCTTATCCTCTCGTGTCGCACGGGCCGTCGTAGTCAGATGGCACTAGACGCGATTGCCGAGCTGGGTTATCGAAAGTAAGCCATGGCTGCCGTTCTCTTCGTCTTCAGAATCCCCATCCCTTACTAACTGTACTAATACCACCGTGTCGACCATCATGCTGGGGCATCTAATACACTTACAATAGCATACAAATGCGGGGCTTCGAAAACATTCATCCAACCATTGCGGTGGTGACTTGCAGGATGCGATCGACAGTGAAATTTACGCTTTTCTACCACTTAAGACTAAACACAGCTATCTGCTTGCAAACCCATGCGTGTGTTCCTATCGCCATTCATCACACCGAGCCTTTCGTTCTTGCTGTTTTTTCTTCGTGCAGTCCCACAGCTCGAGGATGGATTGAAGCTGGCGGATGAAGAGTTCAAGGCAAAGTTTGGACGCGAGAAGCCCGGCACCGGCATGGAAGTGATATTCCACTGCAAGATGGGCGGACGTGCGCAAAAGGCGACCGATCTAGCCACCAGCCTCGGATTCACCAAGTACGTGTAACACTTTTCTATCGGAACCGATTCACGCGATCGCATCCGCTTTCATATCCATCATGCTTACGGGACACATGCTTTCCTTACTCGCTTGGAATGCTGGTTTTCTGAAACGCAGTTATGCGATAAATAACGATTACATATTTATTCTAACTGGTGCCATTTGTAATGCTCTTGTTTCCAGTGCTCGCAACTATAAGGGATCCTGGACCGAGTGGGCCGAAAAGCAGGGAAAGTGAGAATCATCCGGCGTTGGTTTTAACATTCCAAATTGTGTCGATTGATGAATGGTTGAATAAAACCAATGCAATCAGTATAAGACCATGCGGCGTTTTTATTTTATTTACGAGCATATTCGACGCAAACAAACTAGATGACATAATCACGCTTCCACCGTTTCGTATTTCTGGTTAATTTCAACTCATTTCATTTGCTCAATAAAGACTGTGATACTTGCATGATAGGTAGGTTAACGAATTCGAACTGTTTCCTTCGATTCTTTGGTGATCATCGTCTGTTTTGTGAAAAGATTCGAGAACAAATTATCGTAATCGTATTATAGAGAAATGTTTAAACTCTTGATTATTGTGATTTCCATGTGAAATCATGCTACGGTCGAATGGTTTTAAACAGAACTGGTCCGATAGTAGATTCCAAGCGTGCGTTCAGAATAACTACCGTTGAGGGATAAATTTGGCCGTGATAATGTGTACGGTGCTGGTCAGTTTGGTTCTAATTAAACTACCTAGTAGATCATTAGCGTAACTGGAACGCAACTGGAACTTAAATTGTCCAGCTTCAAAACCCCTTCAATCGAACCAGAACAGATATATGTTACGACACACACACATTGCGACTGCATGCTCACAAAAGTTGGGCGTTGGAAATTTAATCTAAGCAAAACCGTTGACATCTCCTCGATCAGTCTATCGATCAAGCTATCGATCAGAGCTGTTTACCTTTGCTGTGGTCTTGTGTTAGGTTTTTGCTGATACTGCGTGCTTACATAATCTGCCACTATGCAAATATTCCTCTCATATAGCAAAACTAAGACCGCACATCTGGATCCAGCGCTCCTCCGCGATTGTTTGCAAACATTGTATGACTCACAAGTTGCTCATGAACGCTCGGAGAAACAACTTTGTTGATTACTCGTTCGGGAAGTAAATATGATTTTAGCCAAGCCCAGCAGTCCCTCCCTCTGTCGATCGGGCCATATTGCTGACTATCGACTTTCGGTGGATTTCAATGGTGAGTTTCTACAGACGACTAAGCTCGTTGATGGTGCCACAATTAATCAAGAAGAAAACACGGCCCTTATCCCCCCATACAAAAAACACTGAGTAGACAATTCTGCCGGCGTTGCAAGGGATCATGCAAGAGTGTTTGTGTCCGGAAAGTGTGCGTGGGATGAGATTGAGTTGCTATATAAAGAGGGCACGGACGTTAGCTCCGTATTACAATCTGCCCTGAAAGCCATCCATAGGGAGCTGATCCTTTCACTCGCGATCGTACAGAACAGCCGCAAAAACACCAACGATGGACAAGAGGGAAGCCAGAGCGGAGGCCATTCACACGAGGGTAAACGAACTGCCGAAGGATGCATCAAAAGAACAGCGCGCCGCTGCGGTTCAACAAGGTATCAAGGACGGAAAAAAATAAAGCTGGCTCATAATGGCCCTCAGAAGGTTCCTTCGTAGCATGGAACGCTAATTAGAAATCAATCGTTTTATCTCTATTTGGGAGTTGGCAAAAGTCGTTTTGAAAGAAATGTCTCGTCCTTGTGTGTCCTTCTGCCTTGTTTCATTCGCCGGAATAAGACACGACGAATCTTTACACTGGCATGCAGCGGTGGGTCATTCGATACACTTCGCTCCATCACCCGATACGTGGGTCGCTCGATACGGGGACAATCGTCCATCGTACGATAATGGGGGGTAGGATTGTTTCTTTGAAATTTTCGGCTCCAACAGGAATTCTTAGAAAGTGATGTCGTGAATGTTATGTGTGCGGTTCTTTCGATTATGTTTTTCTAGCTATTCTATTGCTTGATTGATGTTTGAATTCAAATACGAATTTCTCCAATCCAATCGAACTCTTACCATGAAACTTCTATTTGGTTTCCCGTTCCAGCGGTAAAATAAATGTTCTTTCATAACTGCCTTTGTGAATGAGAATAAAACGATTGATTTCTAATTAGCGTTCCATGCTACGCAAGAACGGTCTGTGAGCCATTATGATCCAGGTTTATTTTGTACATCCTTGGTAGCTTGCTGAGCGGCGCTATGTGCGTCTGTAGCATCCTTGGGCAGTTGTTTTATCTTCGTATGAATGGCTTGCGCTCTGGCTTGGTCCTTGTCCATTGTTGGTGATATTTCGGTTGTTTTTGAATGACTTTCTGGGTGGTTTGTGTTGACTCATATAGCAAAACTAAGACCGCACATCTGGATCCAGCGCTCCTCCGCGATTGTTTGCAAACATTGTATGACTCACAAGTTGCTCATGAACGCTCGGAGAAACAACTTTGTTGATTACTCGTTCGGGAAGTAAATATGATTTTAGCCAAGCCCAGCAGTCCCTCCCTCTGTCGATCGGGCCATATTGCTGACTATCGACTTTCGGTGGATTTCAATGGTGAGTTTCTACAGACGACTAAGCTCGTTGATGGTGCCACAATTAATCAAGAAGAAAACACGGCCCTTATCCCCCCATACAAAAAAACACTGAGTAGACAATTCTGCCGGCGTTGCAAGGGATCATGCAAGAGTGTTTGTGTCCGGAAAGTGTGCGTGGGATGAGATTGAGTTGCTATATAAAGAGGGCACGGACGTTAGCTCCGTATTACAATCTGCCCTGAAAGCCATCCATAGGGAGCTGATCCTTTCACTCGCGATCGTACAGAACAGCCGCAAAAACACCAACGATGGACAAGAGGGAAGCCAGAGCGGAGGCCATTCACACGAGGGTAAACGAACTGCCGAAGGATGCATCAAAAGAACAGCGCGCCGCTGCGGTTCAACAAGGTATCAAGGACGGAAAAAAATAAAGCTGGCTCATAATGGCCCTCAGAAGGTTCCTTCGTAGCATGGAACGCTAATTAGAAATCAATCGTTTTATCTCTATTTGGGAGTTGGCAAAAGTCGTTTTGAAAGAAATGTCTCGTCCTTGTGTGTCCTTCTGCCTTGCTTCGTTCGCCGGAATAAGACACGACGAATCTTTACACTGGCATGCAGCGGTGGGTCATTCGATACACTTCGCTCCATCACCCGATACGTGGGTCGCTCGATACGGGGACAATCGTCCATCGTACGATAATGGGGGGTAGGATTGTTTCTTTGAAATTTTCGGCTCCAACAGGAATTCTTAGAAAGTGATGTCGTGAATGTTATGTGTGCGGTTCTTTCGATTATGTTTTTCTAGCTATTCTATTGCTTGATTGATGTTTGAATTCAAATACGAATTTCTCCAATCCAATCGAACTCTTACCATGAAACTTCTATTTGGTTTCCCGTTCCAGCGGTAAAATAAATATTCTTTCATAACTGCCTTTGTGAATGAGAATAAAACGATTGATTTCTAATTAGCGTTCCATGCTACGCAAGAACGGTCTGTGAGCCATTATGATCCAGGTTTATTTTGTACATCCTTGGTAGCTTGCTGAGCGGCGCTATGTGCGTCTGTAGCATCCTTGGGCAGTTGTTTTATCTTCGTATGAATGGCTTGCGCTCTGGCTTGGTCCTTGTCCATTGTTGGTGATATTTCGGTTGTTTTTGAATGACTTTCTGGGTGGTTTGTGTTGATGCTGTCCGCCTCTAAGGGTGGGTTGTGCTACGCTCGTACCGTTCGTGCAACGTTTATGTAGCAAGCAAAGGGTTGATGTGCATAAGGGCCACTTCACTGCAATTACGTTGCATGATGCAGTTTTGCAGTAAGCAAGCGATTTGCACATGACTCAACGGGTCTGTCTATGGCACGATTGCTGCGAACTAAGCCCATTTACCTGCCCCCCACCTTTAGTTCCTGCATCGTGCCCCAGCTGGGACCAGCTTTCAGCTTCACCCGCAGCGGTACGCTCAGTTTGGCACAGTTTTCCATGCTCGATTTGAGTATTTTGGCCACTTTATGCAGCTGGCTGCGCGGCACCTCGTAGATCAGCTCATCGTGCAGATGCAACACCAGCCGAATCTGGGACAATGTTAGCACATCGCGATATTTTCGTAAATTACGCCGCATTCGCACGATCGCATTCTTCAGGATGTCGGCGGCGGAACCCTGGATTGTGGTACATACGGCCTGCCGCTCTGCCTCGGACCGTTCGCGGGCCGTTTCGCTCGCGATGGCGGGCAGATAGCGTCGCCGGCCGGTTAATGTTTCGATGTAACCAAGCTGACGCGTTAGCCGCACGACCCGCTCGATGTAGCGTCGTATGTCCGGGTAGGTGGCGTGGAACTGCTCCATCAGTGTACGGGCGGCATCTTCGTCCACCTGCAGCTCCGATGCCATCGATCGCACACCCATGCCGTAGATGACACCGTAAACGATCGCCTTCGTGCGGCTACGCAGCTCTTCGCTCACGTCGGACTCCCGTTCGAGATGGTTCCAGCGCGCCGCTAACGTTTGGAACACGTCTGTGCGGTCGTCGTTTACACGTCCTACCGCTATGGCACCGAGCGCCGCCATTAGCTGCCGGTCCTGGGAGAGATGCGTCAGGATGCACAGTTCAAGCTGGCAAAAGTCGGCCGAAAGGAGCACCGTTCGGTCGGGATCGGCACACACGAAGGTGCTGCGGCAGCTGTACGTACGCTCACCGGGCTCTGCCACCCCAACCGGTACGGCGAAGTCTTTCACCACCGTCTGCAAGTTCGGCTCGTGCATTGTGATGCGCCCGGTCGAGGTGAAGCAAAAGCTACGCCCATACACACGCCCCGTCTCCGGTCGGACAACCCTGTACAGTGGTCCGATCGTGCGCGTTAGGTTGCTTTCGATCTTGCGATGTGCGATGACCAGCGCCGCCAGCGGACTCTCCAGTCGCTCCAGTACCTGCCGTACCGTGCGACAACGTTTTTGCTCACCCGGTCCGGCTAACCGCAGAGCGAGTGCCACCGCACGAGACGATCCGAAATCAAGCCGCCGGTTGCCGTTGAGTTTACGCGCTTCGTTCGCAATGCGATCGCGACAGGCCTTCAGTCGCGCTATCAGTTCCCCGAGACGTGCGCGATCGACCGGAAAACCGATCACTTCGCTACGGGCCAACGCCAGTTGAACAGGCATTTCGCGCGTGGTAAAGCAGGCTGGCAGAGCGTCACCGGTAGCTGCAAGTCGCTTGCCCACACATGCCATCAGCTGGCTAACGAGCTGAGATTCGATTGCGCATCTGCAAATGGAGAAACACAAAAATTTTCTGATGATTCTGATGATGACAGAGAAGGTTTGGTTCGCGAGGAACATGTTGTGTGTGATCTAGCCTCTGTTCTTCATGCACACTCACCTCTGTCGCGCCTCGAACGGGCTGTAGTGGTTGAGCCCATGTCCGGTCCACTTCGGTGTAACCCATCGCTGTCCCGCAGTCCACCCCAACACGGTCCGCTTCAGTGTCGGACAGTGTCTTTCGACCATCGCATCTAGTGTGAGCGTTTCGGCATCTGCCTGCAGCAACCAGCAGGCAACGCGAGGGTCCTGCACCGACGCCAGCACCAACTCATCCCCTTCCGCAACTGGAAGCAGGCCGGCAGCGTAAACGTTCTTCAGCTGGTCCTTCGCATCCAGCAGCGTGAGCGTCAGCTGCTCGCTACCGAACATCTGTCGAACGAGCCGCACCTTTTCCAAGCCGTCGATTGCGCCATTGTGTTGGAGATCGATGTAGTAGACGGTGGAGGTGTTGCCCGGTAGCGCGATCGCCATTCCGGCGAGGTAGAGATTCTCATCGAACGCGTAGGGTCGACTGCATTTACTCGCAGGGTCGCTTTTCCGCAGATTTCTTCCTATTTTGAGCGTCCCAAGGCATTCGTCTTGTGCTACGCCGAACGAAATCGTAATGGAGCCGTGGCGTTCGGTAACTTTCTGCAGAAATTGATCGTATTCAACGCGATCCTTGCAAACATCTATAATCGTTAGTGGCGCGGTGCTTTCGATTTCGTCATCTAGCTGAACCAGCTCGTCGCGGGCGCTTGCCATCAGCAGAGAGTTGTGGAAGTGAGCAGCCGTGGAACTGGATGAGTCGGCGCGCGATAAAACTAAACTAACCGATTGCTCGCTCGGTGCATTGGACGGTCCTGGACAACCTTCGATCTGTTCCACCTTTTGATCACCTACCAATTCAGGTCCACCACCTGATTCTTGGGATGTCGGTTCCGTCCAGTTCGGGTTAGCTAGCCCGTGCTCCAGCTGCAGATAAGTACGCGCTTCCTGTATGAGCAAACGTGCCGCCTCCTCTACCGTCACGCCCGCTTTTCCTGTGAGATAAAGATTGCGCAGCTGTTTTCTCCGTGCCGCATCGTACTCGTTCTCATTCTCACGCACCCGTTCCGCCTCGAAGCTGGCTTTGTTGTGCAGGAGTGTTTCGACTGCAAGTCGGTCAGCGTTCGCAAGCTGTACCAGCCCGGTAACTCCACCGTCGTACAGCAACCGTGCCCGCTGCCCATTGAGCGAGGGTATGCGCATCAGATCGAGCAGTTCATGAGCGACGCCGAAGAACAGTCGCTCGCGGAACTGGCCCACAAGCAGCTGGAGCAGCGTCCAGTTGAGCGATGCACAGAACGACGTCACGATGCCGGCGAACGTCGACGCAACCTGCTGCAGGCTCTGCAGCAACCCGCGGCAACATTTGAACTTGCGCGCCACAACTCCCAGCGGCACTTCGTGCACCAGCTCCAACAGGGCCAGCGCGGTGTAGAAGCGTTTGTGCACCTGTAGCGTGCGGTAGTCGACATTGGAGGAACCGCCGCCGCGCATCGCACGCACCATGAACGATTCTTTCACGCCGACCAGTTCCCCGACGCGTTTTGCCGCCCCGGGGAGCTTTTCCCACAGGTCGAGAAAATCCATCCAATCGATCTGCTGCCACTGGTATGCAACCGAGTACGGTGTGACGAGATAGATGGCGTGCAGCTCAGACTCGAGCACGAAGCATTGGCGGGCGCGCTGTAGCTCACTGAACAGCAGAAAGCCGTCCTTTGGTGGAAGGGACGCCGCGAGACAGGCGTGACCGAGCCGGGTCGCACTGAGCACGGTTCGCTTCGCATTCCCGTCGGAACGGTCCGTTTCCATCTCTTCACCCTGTTGCTGCAAGCGGATGAACTCATACTCAACCAGGAAAGATATGCAGGACACGATCGGATCCTGCTCCTGACTGCAGACGTTGCGTTCCTCCTCACCAGGTGCATGCTGCTTACGTTTGGTCGATTTACTCATCTGCAACAGACGATCATTCACTTGGAAGTTGTACGCCCGTTCGCAGCTGTATAGCGTTGTGTTAACGAACGTTTCCAACTCTTCGGTGCTTGACGCACTGCCGGATGCAATGATCTCTAGTACGGCTCGTTTAAGATGCGCCTGAAAAAAGCGTAAACAGATCGTTTTAAAATTATAGCCTATATATTATTTACCCGCGACAAACTAATAGAGTATTCTTCTTTTTTCAACGATGGTCTCCTTAATAATGGAGAGAAAGCCAGTGTATAATCAGCCAAACAAAGCCTTAACATCAAGTGTGTCTAACGTGTGCTTAATGGTAATGCCGGTGATTCCAGCAGTTACTTACATAATTTTCGCTGTCCAAACACGACCGTACCGGTGGAAGCTCGGCCCCAATTAACTCTCGGCCAATCTTTTCCTCTGTCGGGTTGCAAATCAGTATCGATTCGCCGAGCGTATCGCGACCGGTACGTCCCGCCCGGCCAATCATCTGTTTGTACGCCAGTGCACTCATTGGTCGGCCGCCAAATTTTGGTGTGCGGATAATAACGCGCCGTGCGGGAAGATTGACCCCACTGCTCAGGGTACTCGTGGCCACGATAATCCGAAGGGCACCGTCGCGAAACGAACTTTCGATAATATCTCGCTCATCGGTGGTGAGACCGGCATGGTGGAATGCGACACCGTAGCGTACCGTCTTCTCCAACACACTGTCCAACCCGGCCGGGCAGTTGCGCAGCTGCAGCAGCACTTCCTGCTGTGGTGCACCGCCGATTTGCTCGCGCAAACGATCACGCAGAACCGCATGCGCGTGATCTTCCTTCCCCAGGGTGTGTAGTGTCCCGGCGAGCGAAAGTGCCAACTGTTCACACCAATCCTTCGAAGGGCAGAACACAATCACCGCGCAACCCTCCAGTATCGTCTCCAGCGTCAGCAGCACCACATGGATGGTGAGACCGGCATGGTGGAATGCGACACCGTAGCGTACCGTCTTCTCCAGCACACTGTCCAACCCGGCCGGGCAGTTGCGCAGCTGCAGCAGCACTTCCTGCTGTCGTGCACCGCCGATTTGCTCGCGCAAACAATCACGCAGAACCGCATGCGGGTGATCTTCCTTCCCCAGGGTGTGTAGTGTCCCAGCGAGCGAAAGTGCCAACTTTTCACACCAATCCTTCGAAGGGCAGAACACAATCACCGCGCAACCCTCCAGTATCGTCTCCAGCGTCAGCAGCACCACATGGTCCGAATCTTTGGGTACAGGGTAGTCCATCAGAGTACCCTTTATGTAGCGCACCGGTTCGCCGGTAGCACTGTAGATGGTACTTCCGACTTTGAGCATCTCCACCAGGGCGATCGGTCGGAAATCCGTGTGGTACAGATCTGCATCGAGCCATCGAGCAAGCAGCTCGATATTGGGTAGCGTGGCGGACATGCAGACGATCTGTATGCGATGGTTCGAGCGTGCCGCTACGAACCGGATCTTGGTCAGCAGCAACTCCAGAATGTAGCCACGCGAAGGGTCCGATATGAGATGGACTTCATCGACCACTACGAGACCCAGGGTGGTTAACGTTCCCTGCTCGAGCAGGCGGTTAACAATCGAGTTCGCTTTCTCGATCGTACAGACGGCGAGATCTACCGACTCGAAACCTCCGGGCGGATGATAGCCACCGTAGAAGCCTTCCACACGCATTCCGCCCGATTCCAGCAGGTCCCGAAGGTAGAGCATCTTCTCCCTTGCAACGGCCACGAACGGCAGAATTAGCATCGCCTTCAGCTTCCGCTCAGCGATGGTTTTGGCGAGGAGAAACTCACTCACGAGCGTTTTACCGGCGGACGTTGGTGCGCTATAGATGAAATTTTTCCCTTCCAGAAGTACCTACGGTGCGAATACGGATTGCATTGATAAGAATGTTGGTAAATGTTCACGTAGTAAAAGATTTACCTGGTCCCGTGATAAACATTCCACCTGCCAGGGAAACAGCTCGATGATTCCCTTCTTGGTGTACGCTTCCGTAACCGAACAAGGAAGACCCCAGTTTGCTAGAAAGCGCAGATCTTTCGTTCGGTCCAGGCTCATGCTGGCAGGGACAATGGGTTGACTTGATGCGGATTCTTTTTTTGGCTTACTTTTTTCTTTCGAGATGTTTGATGGACTTGCTGGAAACAGTATACTCTCCTCGTTCTTTTGAACCAGAGAGTCCGACAGAAAACTTTCTCTAGCAAGTCGAAGCGAATTAGCCATTTCCGATTCGATGAAATCGTGAAAAGAAGTTTCGTGTGACGTCGGGTCATGCTCAGCCGGTGCTTCCTGGCCGAGGGTGATACTTGCCGCTGCAAGAGGTTGCGAAAATGTCACATTCTCTATGTCTATTGCGTGATCCTCGGTAACTACCGTATCGTCCAGTGGATCCACGCGTAACGATTCTATAAGATCGCTAGATTCGAGCAGATCGTCCATCGTTGGTTCACCCGAAATGGCACGATCGAAAAGTGTTTCGCTGAACATTTCCATCTCACTCTCTGTCATCCTCGCTGCATCATGTTGATCCTCCGGTTGCGGTGGTACCGTACGATCGGGTTTGTCCAGCGTAAAATCACTCCGCTCGAAAAGACCGCTCTGATAGCTGGCATCATCTTTTTCAGGCACTCTTGAAGCCACCAGCAGTGATTGGCTTCGTACGGCATCCATTGAGAAAGTGCTACTTTGGAAAAGATCGTCGAATGCATCACTCCTACGAAGAGAAGACTGCTTTTCCGGTGAAGGTCCCTCGTCGAGTTCTGGGGGCTGTAAGTCTTGCGTTCGTTTGAGTGTGTTTTTTCGAGCGTCCTGATTAGCTTCAAACTGAATATCACTGCTAAAAAGCTCCGACAGATTATCGTTTTTCAATATGGAAGGGCTTGTGGTGTCCTGCTCATACTTTCGTGTCTCACTAGCGATCGGTTCGTGTCGATCGTTCTTTGCCGCCGTTCGGTTTCTCGTTTTGCGTGCCTTACTCTGCGTGGATAGAATTTGCAGCCGTTCCCGCACACTTCTCTGTCGGGACAGTTCAGCCGTACATTTTCCATTTGTAGGAGATTCTTCTATCACTTCCTCGGTACTGCTTGGTTGTTTCAGCTCCTTGCTTCGCCCTTGCGAGCGGGTGGTGCGACGGGTGCTTTGCGAAGGTGGGGTTTGGGCTTTCTCGTGCTGTCTTTCCAGCGCATCTAACGTGGAGTCTCCCAGCTGTAAGGACTGGGAAAACATATTATTTCACACACTTTTGACGAAAACCTATGTAACCAAACACGAAGCACGGTTGCACGCAGGAACGAGGACGGTTGTTGGGGTTTTGAAAACAAATTGTGACGTTTCTCCGTTTGTTTACATTCTATTTCGCTGGCGCGATGTTTTTTTTTTGCTAGTACCAGCGCTCCGCATTCAAATGGGCGCGTTTTTATCGCAAATGAAGACACAATACAAATGTCTGTCTTCATTTTAATGAGTCGATTTTACGTAATTTTATATAACTTAGTAAAAACGAATTGCTAAAAGCGTTTCCACGTGTTTGTTTAAATTTCATGCAGATGCCATGTAGATGAAAATGTCCGCGGAAGATGCACAGTGATCCCGAGCTGTCAAAACAACACAACAAAATTGTATGTTTTTTTTCTAACAAACCGTAAACAAACGATCGTTTCTCAATTGCAACAATGCAATCAACTTATGTGTGATAACAATTAGGAACCTAACGTGAAATCAGGGCTGGGTTGCATTTTTACACACCGTTTTGCTTCTAACGCTAATCACTAGGGTGGGGATCAGAGAATTTACTCCGTTTTGTGCCCGTGGCAATCCAGTACGCGGTGGTGGGGGTGGGAGTGTACTCCAAATGGTGATAAAATGTCTCTTTACAAAATACGGTACGACGAACGGCTCACATCCGGTGAGATTGTGCGTAAGAAAGCTGCCTCAATTAACCTCAATTGGCTGCTCCATTTGCAGAGTTGCCGACTTGGAGAACATCTTGGAGCAGGATCAGATTAACCTAGAAGAGCTCCGGAGCTTCTGCTTCAATGGTAAACGCCCCCCAGCTAAGGCGTACGCAGCCCAATTGGAAGATAACTGTTCTCGCTTCGGCTTTATGTCCCCTCGGTAGGTATTCCGGATTGCAATGGGTTTCGCGCGTTATGCTGGAAGCTGCTGCTTGGCTACCTCAGCCCACTGAAGTCGACGTGGTCCTCGAAACTAACGAAGCAGCGTGAACTGTACAAACAGTTTGTGAGTGAGTGTAAAGATAACGTGTCTGCCACATGCACGCACCGAATAAGCCCCGTTTCCTTCTCGTTGTGTACTCTAGAGGAAATGGTGATATCGCCGGGCGAGCAGGACGGCCCGGAATGCATCGATCATCCACTGAGCGATGGGCCGGAAAGCAATTGGAGCACTTTCTTCCGTGACAATGAGGTCCTGCTGCAGATCGACAAGGATGTGCGACGCCTGTGCCCGGACATTTCCTTCTTTCAGCAGGCAACTGAGTACCCGTGTGAGTTTGTGAAGGAACGTGAGCGGAAGCTCCACGTGCGGGTCGCTCCAACGACACTCAGTTCCGCCAACGTCGAGCGGAAAGGTGTCGGCATGACGAAGGTAGGTCGCGAAGAGTTCATTAGCGGTTAGACCGTATTCAATTAACAAGCCAGCGCTTTCAAGCGATCCAACTAACCAACTCGTCTGCCGGTTTTGTTTTGCTCCTCCTTATATCCACGCCACACCCGAGCAGCAAGTAGGTTAAACTAACGATGTACTAATGCTGCAAGGTATCATCACCGAGCAGATACTAATCCGATGCTTTCCCGTCGCAGATCAATCTGATCACAAAGCGCGCCACCGAGAGCTACGAGGCGATGGACGCCGGGCAGGAGGCACACTGGGAGGTGGTCGAGCGGGTACTATTTCTGTACGCCAAGCTCAACCCGGGCCAAGGGTACGTGCAGGGCATGAACGAAATTATCGGTCCCATCTACTACGTGTTTGCATCCGATCCACACCCGGACTATCGCCGGTACGCCGAGGCGGACTGTTTCTTCTGCTTTACCGCGTTGATGGGTGAAATTCGTGACTTTTTCATCAAAACGCTGGACGAGTCGGAGGGTGGCATCAAGGGCATGATGGCGAAGCTGTCCAACCTGCTGCACGAGCAGGACGCTGAGGTGTGGGAACGGTTGCGCGAGCAGGAGCTCTACCCGCAGTACTACAGCTTCCGCTGGCTGACACTGCTGCTGTCGCAAGAGTTTCCACTGCCGGACGTGCTGCGCATCTGGGACTCTGTGTTCGCCGACGACAAGCGGTACGATTTTCTGATCAAAATCTGCTGCGCTATGATACTGTAAGTGGACGCGTCGCGCTTCGGGTCTGGTCTGGCCGCATCCTTACCGTGCTTGCTTGCTTTTGCAGCTTACTCCGGGACCAGATTCTGGAGAACGACTTTGCGAACAACGTGAAGCTGCTGCAGAACTTCCCATTGATGGACATGCAACTGAGTACCCGTGTGAGTTTGTGAAGGAACGTGAGCGGAAGCTCCACGTGCGGGTCGCTCCAACGACACTCAGTTCCGCCAACGTCGAGCGGAAAGGTGTCGGCATGACGAAGGTAGGTCGCGAAGAGTTCATTAGCGGTTAGACCGTATTCAATTAACAAGCCAGCGCTTTCAAGCGATCCAACTAACCAACTCGTCTGCCGGTTTTGTTTTGCTCCTCCTTATATCCACGCCACACCCGAGCAGCAAGTAGGTTAAACTAACGATGTACTAATGCTGCAAGGTATCATCACCGAGCAGATACTAATCCGATGCTTTCCCGTCGCAGATCAATCTGATCACAAAGCGCGCCACCGAGAGCTACGAGGCGATGGACGCCGGGCAGGAGGCACACTGGGAGGTGGTCGAGCGGGTACTATTTCTGTACGCCAAGCTCAACCCGGGCCAAGGGTACGTGCAGGGCATGAACGAAATTATCGGTCCCATCTACTACGTGTTTGCATCCGATCCACACCCGGACTATCGCCGGTACGCCGAGGCGGACTGTTTCTTCTGCTTTACCGCGTTGATGGGTGAAATTCGTGACTTTTTCATCAAAACGCTGGACGAGTCGGAGGGTGGCATCAAGGGCATGATGGCGAAGCTGTCCAACCTGCTGCACGAGCAGGACGCTGAGGTGTGGGAACGGTTGCGCGAGCAGGAGCTCTACCCGCAGTACTACAGCTTCCGCTGGCTGACACTGCTGCTGTCGCAAGAGTTTCCACTGCCGGACGTGCTGCGCATCTGGGACTCTGTGTTCGCCGACGACAAGCGGTACGATTTTCTGATCAAAATCTGCTGCGCTATGATACTGTAAGTGGACGCGTCGCGCTTCGGGTCTGGTCTGGCCGCATCCTTACCGTGCTTGCTTGCTTTTGCAGCTTACTCCGGGACCAGATTCTGGAGAACGACTTTGCGAACAACGTGAAGCTGCTGCAGAACTTCCCATTGATGGACATTAATCTCGTGCTGCGTCGGGCGACCTGTCTCCACTAGCGGTTGCGCACTGTGCCGGTGCGCTTTTTGATATCTTTATTTCGCGTATACTACAATTACGACTGTTATTATTTCTCTTTTGGATCGACACTTACACTCAGCCCGTTCCAATAAACCAACTTTGGGCCGACTACTGCCTCCTTGTAGACGTATGAACGCACAGTCCCGTGCGGAGCAAGTTCTTTCCTGTCATGTTTTTCGGATCACAGAAGCAACTCGTCTCGTTACAAGCGTTTTGATTTCTGGTTTGAATTGCAACAACACTGCACACTGATGTTGCAAGATTTTACTGGTTTCCTGCCCACGGCACGCGGCTTTCAACCCATTAACGTTTCGACATTCTCGCCACGCACGCCGGTAGGTACATAATTCTCGTCATGCTCTTGCTTGTTTACAGTGTTCGTTTGGGTGTGTGTCTAGCGTTCATATATCTCTTTTTGAAAGAATTAATGATCGTTATATATATATATACTTGGTTTTCATTAATAATAGTTCCACGCTATGCTAATAAGTAGTAAGTCTTTTAATTTGTTGTTTTCTTGCGCGCTATTCTGCTTTAGTTTTTCCCTTTCATCGTCGGTACGCTATTCTCTTCGCTTCGGCTTACTTTTTGTTCTTTGTCTCTTTGTATGGTACCGTTTGATTTTTATCGGTGATGTTTAGCCAATGTTCTTGTACGAGTTTTGCTGTTGGGTTTCAAGAAGTAGTGCTGCTGCAGCCGCCCATTCAGCACAAAGAAGTTTGTCCTCGCCGTGTCCTCCGTCGCTCCTAAAAATATATCGTACCTCCTATTTTGTATATATGCTCTCACTTAGAATCTAAAAATGGTTTTTATTCTCATATTTAATCTTGAATCGTGTTACGGTTGTTTTTTTTTTTAAATTTTGCCTACGAGTTTTTGTTTTGTTCGTTATTTAAGTTACTTGAAATCCGCTTAGTTTGTTAATATGTTTGAACGCGCCTGCAGCAAACTGCTTCTTTTCTCGTGCCACGCTCTTGTGTCGCGGTTAGGATATTATCGTTTTCCAACATTAATAAAAATAACCATTAGTTCCATTGTTCTGCTCTGTGTGTTCGACTTGGTCTTATACTTGCACAATTTGATTATCGGATTCGTGTCCCCTCCACGCCTTCCGCCGCAATCGCAGTCGCTTTCCTATCTACGTTTGTTTGCCATCCGGAAGTTGGTTTTAGTAACCTTGGTTAACTTGCTTCACTGTGAATGTCATGAAAGTCGTTTGATGATTTCGCGTCCGAAACCTAATAATGGCGGTTTCGGGGCGTCACCGCGCACCTCTTACGTTTACGCATTTGTTCGTAGCCTATTGGTGGGTGGTGGGATGTGAGTGTAGGGGTGTTGTGCGGTTTGTCGCCGTGGTTTGTAATGCTGCTGCGTGCGTTCTGCTCTACTCGTGAACTTGGAGGATACAAATTGACATTCTCGTAATCGAATCGCGGAGGCGAAGGATGCATTAGAGTTTGGTAGGTTTGTTTTGTTTTGCTTAAGTGCAATATCCTAAAGGAATCGTTATCGAATCGAAGAAATTTGAGCAAAAAGGTACAAGGTCCAACAGGTGGTAAAAGGTTACACGGAGTTTCTATGGTGCCGTTTCTGTGGGCGCCACATTTGTCGTGCGTTTTCGTTTGTTTACAGTATACAGATGTGTGCAGTTTGTAGAAAAAAACAAACAAGGGAACCATAGAACGAGTATCGCTAACGTTTGTCTGGTTGATCTAAGTCTTTGGAGACGTTTCTCACTACGTTTAGTTTTATCTTCGGTTGAACACGACCAAATTCGATAGAGATTGTAGTTACGATAGATAGGGGTTGTTTCACGTTCATCTAGGTTACTTAGGACTTATGCCACAGACTTGGTCACTACAAATTTTGGATATCTCCCTCGGCTGCTTCTAAACACTATCTTTTTGTGCCTCTCAAATCTTGGAGTGTGGATTGTTAAAGATGCTGTAGGTGTGAGCACCTCAGCAGGAGTAGTCGGTAAAAGTGTTGTAGTAAAAACGGGACTGTGATAAAGAGAGAGTTTCCACTACGAGGTGAGTGCTCGGGCATGTAAATATGATCCCTCGGAACGCAGCGAGATAGGACATCGAATGCCAGAGAGCGTTGTCCTGGGAAACGGGTTCCATTAACAAAAACGCGGCTTGGAGTTCAAGGGTACCGTGTCTTTGTATGCGCTTGCTGTTCCCTAAACACTAAAACACTACGAGCTCAATTTTTGTTAATTTTTGTTGTTTTGTTGTGCTTGACTCCTTCGCTTCCGCGGCTCACGTCCAACGTTAGGATAATGCAAATTCCGTTTTAAATTTCTTCTTCCGCCGGTTAACACTTGCTAATGTTATGTGGTTACATTACAGCATTATATGTTAGCTTCGGTTGACAATCTCACTGCTTCGCTCTTAAATTTCGGCTACCTGTCTTATGCGCTAGTTGTTCTATATATGTATATATTTGCGTCATGCTGGTTCATATATCGAGAAGCGTGTCGCTTTGAGTACCGCCGGGCGGGCTTTTTGATTTCAATTACATAAATATGGTGCGCTAGTCCGACGCTGGTGCTTTCGAAACTCGAATTCGCTTCACCGGCAGGCAGAAGCGTGTGGGCAGCGTGAAGTGTCGAAGCCGTCGCAAAGTGACCCAAAGGCTCGTGTGTGAGGAATCACATTTCGGTTGTTCAATTTTCGTATGTTACGTGGCGTTGGGTGGAGCGAGCACCACTGGAAAGGTGTCATTATAAACCCGGTGGAAGCTTCAAGAGCTCGTTTCGCTACCTTCGCGTGCACAGACGCTCGTTAGCGTGGTCTGCACGTGAAGGAGCGACCGAGAGAAACTATAACAGCGCGACACACGGTAGGCGAAGCGTGAAAATTGAAGAAGTAACAAAAACAAAATCCACAAACACACCGCATCCGTCGTTTGATGGAAAGGTACACTAACAACTTCTTTCGATCGCGCGCAACAAGCAAAAACCCCTACTTCAAAGAAAACGCGTCACACCCGTCGGTGTCGTTATCGTGATTGTGCGCTCTTTTGCTCCTGTTTGATCCGCACGAAGCGGAACAGCCCGACGGAGTGGTTTGTGTATCCGCAATGACATTCCTCTCTGCTCAATTATGCGCGCTGCGATCAAACGGGCACATATTCCGATCGCAGATAACAATTGGCAACGATGACCTAAACTGACGCTACCAAATCGATTACTTAGCTGAAACAGGAACTGGCGAGAAATGCTAATATACTCATGGAACAATTTGACTGGCAAACGTGAACTACTCTCTTCAATAGCAAGCGCACACATAACCTCAACGTTGCGGAAGGTGACGATCGAGTGGCACCGATCACCCTGCCCAAAAACTCAACCCATCTCTGCACTATGTACAAACGATATCGAACGATGTAACATCGTGTAGGCCTACGGCAGCAGCGCCACCGACGCGCATCCAATCGCCCGGCAGCCGCGGGATCACAAAATGGTGGTGATCTGCGCGGAACCGGACGCGTA
>KZ067853.1:48171-62343 GCA_002091845.1 Anopheles cracens
CACCGACCGTTCGTTCGATCGACGATCGGCGCCCCCACTGCCACCGCTGCGATGGCTGGAGGAGTAGCTCGCCACGCGCCCTATCGAGTTGCGCTCCTTGGAGGTGCTTGTGCTGCCTCCTCCCCCACCGCCACCACCGCCGCCTCCGCTGGCGTACGAATGGTAGTAGTGTCCGGATGCGGCCATACCACCCGATTGCTAGGTGTGGGTCGAGTGCGAGTGCGCCACCGATATGGACGTGGTCATCGCGAACGGGCCCTCGTCCTTGCGGCGCTTGTCGAGCGAATCGTACAGCGGGAACTCACAGCACAGGATGAACTTGAGGGCTCGCGGCACCTCCGCGTAGATGGCGGGCGGTATCGGTATCAGCGGTGACGTGCACGCCTTGTACTTCCGGTACTCGAGATCACTGCAAGGGGCACAGAAGAGAAGGTGGGGGGAGGTGGAAGCGAAAGGAAGCGTTAAATTCGTGAAGCAAACGATTCGAGCGGGCACATCTCGAATGAAACCCGGTTTGTGGAGGTTTGTGTCTCGGCTAATTTAGCGCCTAGAGTCATGCAGACTGTTCTGATAAAACACGAGTTGGAATCAAAGCAGAATATCTTTAAATATTACAAACGATGTCCAAAAAATAGCAGCAAACAACATTGCATACCTCTAGGCGCTAAGTTACTCGACACGTAGCTCCGATATTTTTTTCAGGGGAGCAGAAGTAGATCAGAATAAAGATATTCAAACAGTTGAGCATATCACTCGGTAAGCATGTCAAACAGGTTGTGAAACACGACTACTACCTTCTCTTTTTCTCCCCCGAAGCAATCGTCATCGCCCCAATAAATGGGCGAATCATTTTAATCTTAAACGCTCCAATTTGTTGCCTTTCAATGGGACTTCCGCTCCATCCGGGCACACATAAATCAACCGAAAATAAATCTCGATCAAAAAACGTATAAATAGGTACCGATCGCTCCAAGGTAGTCGGGAATCGAACAGTAATGTGATGCGGTGCGATGTGAAAAAAAGCGCGGATGTCCCTAACGTTGGGCTAAACGTATGGTTGGGAGGGATTAACTCCAGAGGAAGACACGGATCGGGAGACGAATTTTGCGCCCAAAAGAAAGCGGAACATTGCGGGTTCGACTCATCGAAGTATCGCGAACGAACGCAGAAAGCAATCAATCGCCATCGCCGGGAGGAGTGTGCGTTTTATTGAAAAGTGATAACCCACGCGAACGGATGGGAATAGCCGAAAGAGTCATAAAATTCAATAAACGTCGCACGCGTCAGATGCTTTTGAACGCAGCAGCCTTTGGCTCCTCCCGGGTGTTGGGTTGCTTTAGAAGTTTCGGGAGAAATTCGAGTGAGGTTAGTGTGTGAGACCGTCTGCGTTTTGTTAGTACAACATGAACCAATAGATATCATTTGTGATGAAATGATTTAATGGCAGTTTCAAGCAGATGAGATTAGAGAAATGATAACGCCATATAAACAATGGCTGAATGTATATAGGGCAACGGCAGGAACGTGCGGCCAGCTGCAGCTGGCGGTTGCCGCCCGACCCACAAGATGGAGAGTGTGCTCTCAAGGGCTGCGGCTGCCACTGGAGTGGAAAATTAGGCACTTGCAAAATAATTAAAAATCACTTTGGGCAGTGTTTTTTTTGTTGCACTGCGCTTTTCCCACTCCCATGGCTTTTGTGCCGTGTGCCGCCATTATTTTGCCACCATTTGTGATGAATGCTTTTGGCCATTTTATTTGCTTTCTGATGCAAATTTCACACCGAGGTGATGAATGGGGAAAAACTACCACAAAGCATATACCAGCTTGATAGCTAGAAGAGTTTTCCATAATACACTTTAAATCTAACTTATATATTTGGATAAAAAACTATCAAACCATCCGAACGATCAGCTCCACTCGGTCGTCACTATCTTTGTCTATTCGCATCAGTTGTTCGCTCGCATTCTTCGGCTACATCTAAATGCACCGCTAAACATTGGCACCCTACATGTGCCGTAAGCCAATATCACGCTCTCCGCTCACCGTCACGCACACCCACACCCACGCGGAAAACACGGAAAAGTGCCAATTTACTCGGGATTATCGACATTGGAGGCGTATGATACGCTTGATCCATCCCTCGGGAGCTCCATCCCAACCCTGTTCTCTCTCTTTCTCTCACTCCCTCCACCAGCCGAGGTGAAACCGGGGCCAATTTAGGAACATGATTAATGAAATAATTATGCATGGCAATGTCGCTCGCTTCCCTGCCACCGTTGCCACTAGCAATTTATGTGTGTGTGTGTGTGTGTGTTTACCCACACCACTCCACAATGCTAATGATTGCTCGTTGCCCGGGCAACTATAATGAAGCGAGCTTTCACCGGCGTAATATGACGCATCTCCGCAAAATTGCTGTTTCGATGCGTGATCGGAAGCGTACGTAGTCTTAATTATGTCACTTTATCGCTTTTTATGTGATTGAGTGACTGGGGAGGGGTTGTATTTGAGAGGAAACTATAGAGTGAGCGTTTTTATGGTGTTGTTGCGGTGTTCCAATTTCAAAACAAATACGTTCGATTCGAAGTGTGATGAACCATTTGGGCATATTGCTTATAATTGGGCTATAATTGATTTTGATAGCCGCGGTTGGCGCTTGAAACTAGTTTATAGAGGGTACTGTAATACACACCTTTTTTATTGTAAATTTATGCACAGCTGAGTTTTAATGAACCCAAGTTGTACTCGGCGTAAGTTTGCCTTAAAATGTACAAATTGTTGTTACCATAAATAGCTGTTGTTACCATAAAGCGTTTTATAATGCTCTTCGAATGCTGAAAAGTATGCAGAAACCATTTATTTAGAACAACAAAAAAACAACACAGCACTTTCCTGAAACCCATTAGCTGCAGCAACACAGAACAAAACTTTCTCGATGAACAATACTCGAGTTGATCGTATCACGATGGCACGATCATAAAATACGTACGGAAGCTGCTAAGAATGTAGCTTGTAGTGTTTTATAAAAATGTTGAAATAAAGGTTTGTCGTGCAGATTGCATACTTTTAGTCTAAAAATGTCAATAAAGCAGTTTTACGCCAAAAAGAATGCAATCTGCACCTTACAACACTTTACTTACACACTATTTATGCCTTATTTGGCATTTTATTACATGTTTCTCACTGGGTAGAGAGTTAAGTAGTAAATAACGAATAAAAAAAAACCTCTATGCATGTGCATATCCGTCCCGGCAGTATCTCTCCCCTGCAATGACAATAGCTTTGATTGCACAACGGCACGGCCTTATTACAACCGGTCGCAACTGACATTGCCATTAGCATAATGATAATGTAAGCGCGGGCATGTGGGCTTAATTCTGCATTGTCTTTAAGCTTTTTTCCTACCTCTCTCTCTTTCACTCTGCGTGTGCACATCCAATCCTGAGCCACGCAAAGAATATTTGCATCTACTCGGATCCTTTTTTCATCCGGTCTGGAGTTTTTGCATGCAACCGACGATTTCCGTGGCAGCAAGTCGTATGCGGGAGCTTGGGTGCATTAGAAACTGCTGCATAATAGTGCACCAGTTTTTGCCAGCGGAACCAGAAGCGTTGCAAGAGAGGCAGTGGCATGACTGAAGGAGAGTGGAAATTAATTAACGTGCATGAACCCTCGATACGTGTATGGTTGTTTATACTCTGAGCGATATGTGTGACAGCTAGATTAATACTTTCCGTATGGTATTTTTAGTCAACAACCTTTTCCATTCTTCACATCGTCTAGGTGTCATAAATGCTGAATACGTTTATATCCGCTAGTTACGTACTTCTCCCTAGCTTCAAGACTGAGCTTGTGAGAAACTCAGCAAGTACTCTGTAGAATACTCTATTGTCGTCTGCAATGCTCAGTGGATCTCTTTTGGATGATGATTACCCAATCACAAAGCAAACAGGAATTGTTAGATTCAACGCTCAAATAGAACCCTCTTTTCGTTAATCTTTTTCGAACGCTTTATTTCGGGCTGAGACAAGTCCGCCCAAGCGTGGATAAGGAATCAACTGTTTATCATTTCAATTTGCATGCACGCGAAATCACCATCGAGTGAGTCCGTATCCGGGTGCTGCCAACACCTTGCAGAGCGTGTTGCGCAACTTGAGCCTGTCACAATGCTCAAAATCCTCCGTACGCAACCAAACCCGACCCAAATGCCCAAATGAGGAATCGCTTCTGAGAAAATCACCCACACACGAGCGTGGTCGAGTGGGCCTACTGCTCCGTCGTAGGCTTCCAGCGACCGGTACACGGGATGCCGTAATCCGATTAGTATGCAAGAAGCTGCCACCGAATGGCAAATATTGATCCACCGGATCATAGAGGTGGAACGACAGGGAAAGAACACAGAAACGAGCATAAGAGAAAGACACCCCAAGTCGCAGAGCCGTCCTTCAATGTTTGGAACCGTGTGTCTTTGCGTTTCATATTCAGCATCACCGAGCAGCGTCGGCTCTAATATTTTCGGTACAGTGTTGTGCTGGCGTTTCGACCGCCGTCTCAACGGTGGGTTTTGTGGCGTTTTTTTTTTGTTTGGTGCGATGAACAGCCCCGGTTTGTGCTCAACACGGTACCGTTGACCGCCGGTGGGCCGTGTGGAGTGTGTTCTGTCCCATCGTACCCGTCCTGTGGTCATGAAAGCGGGTTGAGCTGATGGGACGCATTCAATTACGTCGTTGACGTACAAATTGTCCAGTGCTGATGCGGTGTGATCACGAGCGGTTAGATGCACACCACCTCGTTGACTTCTCGGAAAGCTTGTAGCGGGAGGGGCTGATTGCTCGCTTTCTGCCGCTTGATTAGCGTATGCCGGATTAGCGTGCCAAACCACATCCATCTCGGGAAACTGTGAGCCTATGTCTTGTGGGTTGGGAAGCATGTCCTTTTCACACAAATTGTTATGTAAGCAGCAGCTTTGTAGTGTAGCGCGTGCTTATTTTTAAAAGACTAGACAACCAGACCAGTAAAACCTTATTAAAGCTTTATTAAGAGTAATTGTAATGTGGAGTGCATACACTTCGAGGCCATTGTGAATATTCCGCCTAAATTTATGCAAGCTATAAGACCCAGACCAAAATCTTGTCCCTACCATGTCCACAGATAAGGTGTTTGGCACCTAAAAAGGACACAACCTGGCAGAACCATCTGGTGGGAAAAAAAGTATTGAGCTCCATGCCGGTTACCCGAACGTACACAAACTTCCACTCTCCCATACGTGCGGATCCGCATAATAAGCAGCTCGTACTGTTGTCCCTTAAAGCGGCGTTTGCATTTCACAAATTGGTCACATTTTGATCCCCATCTGAGATAATGGGCACATGCTGCGCTGCATTCATAAACACGCGGAGTGGGTCTCTTTTTGAGTGCTTTCGGTATTTTTTGTTGCTTGGTATGGATTTACATCCTAACGAAAATATTAAAATTCACGCACGCAAACCTATCGGTGGACTCAATATCGCATAATAAACCATCCTTGCGAGCGTACTGCTTGCACGGTGTCTCGCTGTGGCACCTGGTGCTGATGACACGTTCGGCCGTGCGGACATGCTGGGCAAATGATGGAATGCAAATTTGCCGACTCGCCCCGAACGCTGCCCTGAAGCTGTCAAATTTATGAGACTCATCACACTTCCACACGCAACGCTCCGTCAAGGGTGGGCAGCTTAAAATGTAATTTTAAAACGAACACGTAAAGGTCACTAATGCGTCGGCGGGTGCGTCACGTGGGCTGGCACGAATTTTGAGCAAGCACATCGCTTGGAACGCTTCCACCGCGAGCCGGTCGGAAGTATGCGCCATAAAAAACAACAACACAGATCGCATTCGGTGATGAGACGAAACGCCTCAAACGGAAGGCTCTTCTGCGCCCGCGTTGGAGAAGTTGGAGCAAATATCTCCAGATTACCGACGCTAAACATTCCGCAGACCTTCCAGTGCTCGGTGCGGTTATCGCTCGCACGGTAACGTTCACGATCATCGTCGTCGTCTTCTTATCGCGTCAGGGCCGGCAGGGCGCACAGTTTATGGTTACAGCGAAAGATTAATGGGAGGGAAAGCTGAAGGAAAAAGCAAAACTGCCGGCTGTTTGAAGTCTGCGCGGGTCCGGGACACACGGCAGACAGCGTTTCGCACAGTGAGCGTCACAGGCCGATGAGCATGACACCGTTCGAGTGGGCACTAATGAACGACCCGGCCCGGCGTAACATTAAACCGGAAGGTTACACCACCGGGCGGGAAGTATCCGGTGCGTTCGTGTCGATCGGAACCGTTCGCCTGGCGCACGATAGGGTAATGAGCCGGGATTGAAATTCATACCGAGTCGTATAAGCCGCGCTGTTGGGCATTCAAACGTTGCCTACATTTAGGCGCCGTGGTACGAGTTTATATGAGCACTTTAGCAAAGAGGCAAGGAACAAACAGACAAAAAAAAACAACGCAACAGCAATACTCACCATCGTTGCAAAATTTGCCCTGATTGATCGGATCCTGGCGGAAGGAGAACTTCTGCAGATCGGCGTATGTTTCCGCCAGCAGACCCGTAATGAACATGCCCGTCCCGGCCGAGTCGAGGGTTGTCATCGTTTTGGGCGCCTTCGGGTACGAGTGTCGCGGTGAGTTGATGATAATGACTGGCAGCGATACGACAAACACCCAGACGGCCTGCCGGGGGGAGAGAAACAACATTAATGGTGCGCTGAACGGACGCATAAAACATTAAAGATGGCATAGAAAAGCGACGGCGTGACGAATGACGGGAGATGATGAAGGGAGACTCGCACAACGTCCCGTTGGCGTCTTCCAAGGTTTCGGTGCGATGGGGTGTATTAATTAGTGCCGAACTGGGGAGGCGAAGGCTTTTGTGTTTTTATGTTGAGATAATCTGGTACGACGAGCAAGAGCTTTCCAGGGAAGAGTAACAGAAATGTGTATCCCCCAATTCCAACTCCAGATAATAAAGCATGGAACTCATTCAGTGGTTTAAAAGCTTGCCGGCATGCCTACCAGGAGCGATTTGCGTATCTCAAGCCTTGTTTTCTTCTCGCCACGCACTACACGAAAGAAGGAAAACTTTCTTTCGTTTTCCACTCCGAACGCACCCGACTTCGATAGAATGACGAGAGCGGGCAGAGACAGAATAACAAAAACAAGTTTTAATTTCTGCGTGAGAAACTTTTCCACCGCCATCGCCTTTCTCCCACAACCCTGGGCCGATTCCTTTCCTGAAAAAAAGGAGAAGAAAGTTCCCTGCGAACGAAACGCTCGCACGGCCCGGGGAGGGATTAAGGGACGGTGATCCATTTCATAATTTGCAGCGCCGCGTGTGGCGGTAATCGTATCCGGGTCTTGGATCAGTGGTGTGCTGAAGTTGCTGCGGCTGTTGTTTGTTTACTCTGGGAGATGTGTGCGTGTCTGGGCCCAGCGGGAGCATGAGAGTGGAACGGAGATAAAGCCTAAAACAAAGCGGAAACTTGTTTTTGGTGTTTTCCCTCCCAGCAGCAGCTCATTTGTATCACGTGTCTAATTTATTCGGGTGTTTGTGGGCGCCCGGCAGGGAACAGGGAGGAGGGGGGCATTGTGCCACAGGGGTTGATAAAAATGTCGGTCTTCAGTGTGTGCGTTCGAGGTGGAATATATGCCGCGTTCGTTATTAATTTGATTGATATCGCGGCGTTGTGCGATGGCTAGGGGTAAATTATTTTAATTAGTAAAGTATACGAATATGAAACCAACTCCTGTGAATCGTTGTATAGCATCATTTTGCTTTTAAATATCAGTTTTTTTATTATTTTAAGCTGACTTTTATCACATACAGGAAGAGTACTAATGATACTGATAGGCCTTCGATCAGATATCAAACATACTAGAAAATGTTTCCAATTCTTTGTGCCAGGTTTCGTCTTTAACATAAGCACAAAAACTTTATATTATGTATTGGCCATTCAATGCACTATTAAAACTGTCCATGGCACTCTAAAAAACTCCTAAATTGCATAAGTTTCAATCATTCCATCTAGAATAATTAATGTCTCTTTATGTGAACCTCTTGACATGCTGTATAATCTCATTTACGATTTAATTAAATCCATCTACTAACTAGATAGAGGTCAATAGTTCATTGCTAAGAGTCAACAGATGCGTTTGTAATTGACATAAAAAAGGAGCTCTGAAAGGAGCGGCACATTCTGAGAATAATTTAGCACCGTACCATTAGCTACCTCCTATAATTTACACCAACCTCCGTTCGCAAATCAACCAATATTTCCCTCCGTAGCAAGGCTTTTTGCTCTCTTTTGTTTGTCGCCTATAAAGTTAAAAGCACTCACTAATGGAAGGTGTAAAGCCGCACGGTGCTTCTCCTATGGTCCGGATGCTTGTCGAACCGAACGGGGTACAGTTTTTGCATACTTGCTTGCAGTTCGATGCAGTGTGTGTGCATGTGCACTTTCTAATGTTTGTTTCTCTCTGTTCCTCTCGGCTGCACTGCACTCGGGCGCTTTCAGCCATCACACAACGCCGCGATATCAATCAAATTAATTACGAACGCGGCATATATTCCACCTCGAACGCACACACTGAAGGCCGAAATTTTTATCAACCCCTGTGGCACAATGCCCTCCTCCTCCCTGTTCCCTGCCGGGCGCCCACAAACACCCGAATAAATTAGACACGTGATACAAATGAGCTGCTGCTGGGAGGGAAAACACCAAAAACAAGTTTCCGCTTTGTTTTAGGCTTTATCTCCGTTCCACTCTCATGCTCCCGCTGGGCCCAGACACGCACACATCTCCCAGAGTAAACAAACAACAGCCGCAGCAACTTCAGCACACCACTGATCCAAGACCCGGATACGATTACCGCCACACGCGGCGCTGCAAATTATGAAATGGATCACCGTCCCTTAATCCCTCCCCGGGCCGTGCGAGCGTTTCGTTCGCAGGGAACTTTCTTCTCCTTTTTTTCAGGAAAGGAATCGGCCCAGGGTTGTGGGAGAAAGGCGATGGCGGTGGAAAAGTTTCTCACGCAGAAATTAAAACTTGTTTTTGTTATTCTGTCTCTGCCCGCTCTCGTCATTCTATCGAAGTCGGGTGCGTTCGGAGTGGAAAACGAAAGAAAGTTTTCCTTCTTTCGTGTAGTGCGTGGCGAGAAGAAAACAAGGCTTGAGATACGCAAATCGCTCCTGGTAGGCATGCCGGCAAGCTTTTAAACCACTGATTGAGTTCCATGCTTTATTATCTGGAGTTGGAATTGGGGGATACACATTTCTGTTACTCTTCCCTGGAAAGCGCTTCCTCGTCGCACCAGATTATCTCAACATAAAAACACAAAAGGCTTCGCCTCCCCAGTTCGGCACTAATTAATACACCCCATCGCACCGAAACCTTGGAAGACGCCAACGGGACGTTGTGCGAGTCTCCCTTCAATATTCGTCATTCGTCACGCCGTCGCTTTTCTATGCCATCTTTAATGTTTTATGCGTCCGTTCAGCGCACCATTAATGTTGTTTCTCTCCCCCCGGCAGGCCGTCTGGGTGTTCGTCGTATCGCTGCCAGTCATTATCATCAACTCACCGCGACACTCGTACCCGAAGGCGCCCAAAACGATGACGACCCTCGACTCGGCCGGGACGGGCATGTTCATTACGGGCCTGCTGGCGGAAACGTACGCCGATCTGCAGAAGTTCTCCTTCCGCCAGGACCCGATCAATCAGGGCAAATTTTGCAACGATGGTGAGTATTGCTGTTGCGTTGTTTTTTTTTTTGTTTGTTTGTTCCTTGCCTCTTTGCTAAAGTGCTCATATAAACTCGTACCACGGCGCCTAAATGTAGGCAACCGTTTGAATGCCCAACAGCGCGGCTTATACGACTCGGCATGAATTTCAATCCCGGCTCATTACCCTATCGTGCGCCAGGCGAACGGTTCCGATCGACACGAACGCACCGGATACCTCCCGCAAAGTGGTGTAACCTTCCGGTTTAATGTTACGCCGGGCCGCGTCGTTCATTAGTGCCCACTCGAACGGTGTCATGCTCATCGGCCTGTGACGCTCACTGTGCGAAACGCTGTCCGCTGTGTGTCCCGGACCCGCGCAGACTTCAAACAGCCGGCAGTTTTGCTTTTTCCTTCAGCTTTCCCTCCCATTAATCTTTCGCTGTAACCATAAACTGTGCGCCCTGCCGACCCTGACGCGATAAGAAGACGACGACGATGATTGTGAACGTTACCGTGCGAGCGATAACCGCACCGAGCACTGGAAGGTCTGCGGAATGTTTAGCGTCGGTAATCTGGAGATATTTGCTCCAACTTCTCCAACGCGGGCGCAGAAGAGCCTTCCGTTTGAGGCGTTTCGTCTCATCACCGAATGCGATCTGTGTTGTTGTTTTTTATGGCGCATACTTCCGACCGGCTCGCGGTGGAAGCGTTCCAAGCGATGTGCTTGCTCAAAATTCGTGCCAGCCCACGTGACGCACCCGCCGACGCATTAGTGACCTTTACGTGTTCGTTTTAAAATTACATTTTAAGCTGCCCACCCTTGACGGAGCGTTGCGTGTGGAAGTGTGATGAGTCTCATAAATTTGACAGCTTCAGGGCAGCGTTCGGGGCGAGTCGGCAAATTTGCATTCCATCATTTGCCCAGCATGTCCGCACGGCCGAACGTGTCATCAGCACCAGGTGCCACAGCGAGACACCGTGCAAGCAGTACGCTCGCAAGGATGGTTTATTATGCGATATTGAGTCCACCGATAGGTTTGCGTGCGTGAATTTTAATATTTTCGTTAGGATGTAAATCCATACCAAGCAACAAAAAATACCGAAAGCACCCAAAAAGAGACCCCCTCCGTGTGTTTATGAATGCAGCGCAGCATGTGCCCATTATCTCAGATGGGGATCAAAATGTGACCAATTTGTGAAATGCAAACGCCGCTTTAAGGGACAACAGTACGAGCCGCTTATTATGCGGATCCGCACGTATGAGAGAGTGGAAGTTTGTGTACGTTCGGGTAACTGGCATGGAGCTCAATACTTTTTTTCCCACCAGATGGTTCTGCCAGGTTGTGTCCTTTTTAGGTGCCAAACACCTGTGCCTACCAATCTGTGGACATGGTAGGGACAAGATTTTGGTCTGGGTCTTATAGCTTGCATAAATTTAGGCGGAATATTCACAATGGCCTCGAAGTGTATGCACTCCACATTACAATTACTCTTAATAAAGCTTTAATAAGGTTTTATTAGCCTGGTTGTCTAGTCTCTTAAAAATAAGCACGCGCAACACTACAAAGCTGCTGCTAACATAACTATTTGTGTGAAAAGGACATGTTTCCCAACCCACAAGACATAGGCTCACAGTTTCCCGAGATGGATGTGGTTTGGCACGCTAATCCGGCATACGCTAATCAAGCGGCAGAAAGCGAGCAATCAGCCCCCTCCCGCTACAAGCTTTCCGAGAAGTCAACGAGGTGGTGTGCATCTAACCGCTCGTGATCACACCGCATCAGCACTGGACAATTTGTACGTCAACGACATAATTGAAAGCGTCCCATCAGCTCAACCCGCTTTCATGACCACAGGTCGGGTACGATGGGACAGAACACACTCCACACGGCCCACCGGCGGTCAACGGTGCCGTGTTGAGCACAAACCGGGGCTGTTCATCGCACCAAACAAAAAAAAAACGTCACAAAACACCGTCCCACCGTTGAGACGGCGGTCGGAACGCCAGCAAAACACTGTACCGAAAATATTAGAGCCGACGCTGCTCGGTGATGCTGAATATGAAACGCAAAGACACACGGTTCCAAACATTGAAGGACGGCTCTGCGACTTGGGGTGTCTTTCTCTTATGCTCGTTTCTGTGTTCTTTCCCTGTCGTTCCACCTCTATGATCCGGTGGATCAATATTTGCCATTCGGTGGCAGCTTCTTGCATACTAATCGGATTACGGCATCCCGTGTACCGGTCGCTGGAAGCCTACGACGGAGCAGTAGGCCCACTCGACCACGCTCGTGTGTGGGTGATTTTCTCAGAAGCGATTCCTCATTTGGGCATTTGGGTCGGGTTTGGTTGCGTACGGAGGATTTTGAGCATTGTGACAGGCTCAAGTTGCGCAACACGCTCTGCAAGGTGTTGGCAGCACCCGGATACGGACTCACTCGATGGTGATTTCGCGTGCATGCAAATTGAAATGATAAACATTTGATTCCTTATCCACGCTTGGGCGGACTTGTCTCAGCCCGAAATAAAGCGTTCGAAAAGATTAGCGAAAAGAGGGTTCTATTTGAGCGTTGAATCTAACAATTCCTGTTTGCTTTGCGATTGGGTAATCATCATCCAAAAGAGATCCACTGAGCATTGCAGACGACAATAGAGTATTCTACAGAGTACTTGCTGAGTTTCTATGATAAATGATGAATACGTTTATACACGCTAGTTACGTACTTCTCCGTTGCTTCAAAACTGAGCTTGTGAAATCATGTGCCGCGGCTTCGTACCAACAAAAGAAACTGACTGATATGCATTCATCTACATTCAGGCGCAAACAGACAACACGAAAACGAACTTAAGCTCAATTTTCCAATCAGTCAACTTCGAAGTGGCATTAAACGGCTTATAACTCAAATCTCGCCCTCCGAGGTCGGCTGAGCGCACGTGGGTCGTAAGCCGTTGCAGAAAAAGCGCCAGTCAACCCCGAACGGCAGCCCGCGGAAGCAATTACGCGTCATATGCGCCATTACATAAATTACTGGCAATCGGTTGACGTTCGATAAATAATCCCTTGCGCAGCCTGCACCGATGCCAGCGTGCATCGTTCGAGCCGGCGATTCGAGGAGATTTGCAAACACGGCGAACTCGATGTCGTTATGTCGCAATCGATCACTTCCCGAGCGTCCCGATAAATGGTCAGCAGGCGACGTGAGGCGACATACTTCGGAGGGGACGTTCGTTTATGAGCCAATAAATAGCTGTTGGTGTGTGTGTGTGTGTACGCCGCTGCCGTTTAGTGCGACACCGATTGGGCAGGATGCAGCGTGGAGATAAGAGCTGATGGGATGGATTTGTTGGCGAATAATTGGTCTAGAGATGGTGGAGTTGGATAGAAAAAGTGTTCCCATCGTTTTCTCTGGTGCTGGTGTACTCTATGGAAGAAGTTTTAAAGCATAGAAATATACTATTCCAGATGTTTGTTGTATGTTTGTTCGGGTATGATAGTTTATATTTGACCAGAGAACCTATCCTATCATACCCATTTTCATAGGGTCATAGCTCTTAGGGTACTTAAAGTAAAACACATATCGCTCAGAGTATAAACAACCATACACGTATCGAGGGTTCATGCACGTTAATTAATTTCCACTCTCCTTCAGTCACGCCACTGCCTCTCTTGCAACGCTTCTAATGGTTCCGCTGGCAAAAACTGGTGCACTATTATGCAGCAGTTTCTAATGCACCCAAGCTCCCGCATACGACTTGCTGCCACGGAAATCGTCGGTTGCATGCAAAAACTCCAGACCGGATGAAAAAAGGATCCGAGTAGATGCAAATATTCTTTGCGTGGCTCAGGATTGGATGTGCACACGCAGAGTGAAAGAGAGAGAGGTAGGAAAAAAGCTTAAAGACAATGCAGAATTAAGCCCACATGCCCGCGCTTACATTATCATTATGCTAATGGCAATGTCAGTTGCGACCGGTTGTAATAAGGCCGTGCCGTTGTGCAATCAAAGCTATTGTCATTGCAGGGGAGAGATACTGCCGGGACGGATATGCACATGCATAGAGGTTTTTTTTTATTCGTTATTTACTACTTAACTCTCTACCCAGTGAGAAACATGTAATAAAATGCCAAATAAGGCATAAATAGTGTGTAAGTAAAGTGTTGTAAGGTGCAGATTGCATTCTTTTTGGCGTAAAACTGCTTTATTGACATTTTTAGACTAAAAGTATGCAATCTGCATGACAAATCTTTATTTCAGCCTTTTTATAAAGCGCTACAAGCTACATTCTTAGCAGCTTCCCTACGTATTTTATGATCGTGCAATCGTGATGGCTTCGTACCAACAAAAGAAACTGACTGATATGCATTCATCTACATTCAGGCGCAAACAGACAACACGAAAACGAACTTAA